>WEKX01027794.1:109928-142477 GCA_013390025.1 Pitta sordida
GACTTATGAGGGTCCAAGCCACTCAGCAAGTCTCTGACTACCTCCTCTTGGATTACAAGGGGGTTGTACTGCACCGCGGCTCCTTCCATGCCACTGCTGACCCAGTTTTCTTGCGGGCAGTTTGTTTTGTTATTAAAAACGGAGGCGAAGTGTGCATTGAGTATCACTCCATATATGAGCTATATGCTATCCATATAGTACAGCAGAACTAGAGAACATTGAAAGAGTGATTTTGAAACTATGGTATTCAAACAACTTAAACTGCCTTTAATGACCCTTTAATAATACACCAGCTATGACATCTACTCCATCCAGTACATGACAGCACCCCAAAAATGGACTGTCAAAAGCATCTTACATGGAGGATTTCATCACGGTGTCATCAGGATGGCAACTTCACCCTCGGGCCTGGACACGTGGTGATGTGGTGATATCCTATAGAAAACCTCACTCCTCCTGCAAGGCACATTCTAACAGATGTGTAAGACCTGAGGAAGGTACCAGAAACCCGAAGGTTCACCTGCTCTTTGTGAGTACATCATCTAGGCTATTCAGAGGACATGGACGGTAGGTGCTTTAGATTTACTGATTGAGGTTTTTCGAGCACTCATGAAGGACACAAATTATTCTATTCTGGGACAAAAGAGGCCTCCTCAGTTTCAGAGTCTGGAAGCGGACCATATTGATGCCTGTCCTCGCAAGCAGCACCTACAGCTAAAAGCAGCAGCTAGGAAGAGAGATTCTCAGGCAAGTCACATGCTGCACCAAGGATGGTGCAGATGAAAGCAAGAAGTAAAACGAACAGGCTGAGACTGAACGTACAACCTCATGATCAGGACAGTGCAATGTATCCAAAGCTGACCTTTAGCTTCCTGTTGCTGCTTGACTCTAGAAATAACCCAGGTAGGAGTGCATAATTCAATCTCACTGGCAAGTTTATTTTCCTGCTATGATACGAGGGCATGGTAGGCACCAACAATAAAGTTAAAGTAAATGTCAGGAGGCCAATGAATTGCTGAAGCGAACATTTGTTCTGATCTTCCAAAAAGCACAATAACTCTAATGGAAGCTAAGAAACTGCTGTAAAACCTAATACCATGATGCAAGCAGGCAAACACCCAATCTACAGTCTGAGCACAGAAGGAGAAAGAAAAGAATTAAGTAATAATCTTTACTTCAGCACAGAGATACGAAAGCAAGCACAGCATTTCCCTACCATCCTTTCCGTCTTGACTGAAATCCCTCCCATGAGACCCATTACCCCTCTTCCTGAGCAGTTTGGACCCAGAAGGTGAAAGAAGAGGAGATTTTGGGGGGACAAAGCAGATTAGAAATTAAGACATGCAGGTATGAACCCTGGCTGCCAAAAAGGTATTTCTACACATTTTGTAAGATGTGCTGCAGCTGCTGTGAGATGGGTGGCCAGTGAGGATTCAGGAGAACTGAGCTGCTGAGTGTGAGCACCTTTGTCCTCATGGCACAGCTGGCTTACTGCTTCCTCTAGCTGCCCCTATTAGCAGCAAGAAGAGAAGCTGTCTTAGCTGACAGGAGAAAGGCTCCTTTTTCATCTTTAGAGAAGTGCTGGAGCAAATCCACAGGATCAGGGCAGGGAAGTATCCCATCCACAGCAGTGATGTGAGAAAACAGTTCCTCATTTATGGATAGATCAGTCTCTATCTCTAGTGCAGTGATGATTTTCAAACCTATTGCTTAGGCAAGGAAACCAAGTGGCTATTGGTTATTAAGTATGTAATTTAAAACTGTGTTTACTATAAGGATCCTACTGAATCTTAAAGACAGGACATCCCCCTGTGCCAAAAGATGAGCTGGTGAAGAATAAGACTGACCTGGCTGAACAAAGAACTTCGGCAGGAACAAAAGGGAAAGAAGAGAGCTTGTGACCTCTGGAAAAAGGGGCAGTTAACTAAGGAGGACTACAATGATGTCATGAAGTTTTACAGGGAGAAAATTAGCAGGGCCAAAGCTCAACAAGGAGTTTCTGCCATAAAAGACAATAAAAAATGTTTNGGACCGGGGGCCAAGCCGACTGCGGTCCCGGTACGCTCTGAGCATGCACCGAGGTCGCACAGCTCACGGAAAAATCACCTGCAAATACTGAAGCTCGCAAATAGCGGACCGCGAATACGTGGAGGCTCACTGTAATGCCTTCTTTGCTTCAGCCTCTAATAGCAAGACCAGTGGTCCTCAGCACCCTGAGCTGGAAGACAAGGATGAGGAGCAGAAGGAAACCCCCACAATCCAGATGAAAATGGTCAGTGACCTGATACACCACTTAGACACACACAAGTCTATGGGGCTAGATGAGATTCCCCCCAAGGGTACAGGGGGAACTGGCAGAAGAGCTTGTTGAGCCACTTTCCATCATTCATCAGCAGTTCTGACTAACTGGGGGTAGGTATCTTAGTGGACTGAAAGTTGAGAATGTCATGCAATATCATAGAGCAAATCATCCCAAGTGCCCTTATATGGCACATGCAGGACAATCAGACAATAAGGGTTTATAAAAGGCAGGTTCTGGCTGACCAACCTGATCTCCTTCTATGTCAAGGTAACCTACCTAGTGGATGAGGCAAAAGCTATGGATGTAGTCTATCTAGACTTCAGTAAAGCATGGAAAAGAGGATGTTGAGGGGAGACCTTATCGCTCTCTACAACTACCTGAAAGGGAGGTGTAGCCAGCTGGGAATTGGTCTCTGCTCTCTGGCTACCAGTGATAGAACAAGAGGGCATAGCCTTAAACTGTGTCAGGGGAGATTTAGACTGGACATTAGAAGGAACTTTTTCACAGAGAGGGTGATCTCTCAGTGGAATGGGCTGCCCAAGGAGGTGGTGGAGTCACTGTCACTAGAGGTGTTTAAGAAAAGGTTGGATGCTGTACTTAGTAGCATGACCTAGGATAGGATAGAGTGCTATTGGTAGGATGGTGTGTTTGTAGCAGGATGACAACAGGTTAGGTAACGGGTGATAAATTGGACTCGATGTTCTCTATGGTCTTTTGCAAGCTTACTAATTCTGTGATTCTGTGATTTGATACTGCTTCCCACAGTGTTCTCCAGGAGAAACTGGCTGCTCATGGCTTGGATAAGTGCACTCTTCACTGGGTAAAAACGGTCTGGATAGCCAGGCCAAGAGATGGAATTAAATCCAGCTGGCAGACAGTCACTAGCGGAATTCCACAGGGTTCGGTTTTAGGTCTAGTCCCACTTAATATCTTTACTGATGACCTGGACAAGGGGATCAAGCGCATGCTCCATCAGTGTGCAGGAGACTCTAATTTGGGTGAGAGTGTAGCTGGAAGACAGAAGGCTCTATAGAAGGATCTGGATGGGCTGGATCCATGGGACAAAGCCAACTGTATGACACTCAATAAGACCAAGTGCTGGGTCCTGCACTGCGGTCACAACATTCCCAGGCAGTTCTACAGGCTTGGGAAAAAGTAGCTGGGAAGCAGCCCAGCAGAAAAGGACACGGGGTTGAGGACTGGTCGAACATGACCCAGCAGTGTGCACATGGGGCCAGGAAGATCAATGGCATCCTGGCCTGTATCAGGAATAGTGTGTCCAGCAGGACAAGAGAAGCGATTGTTCTTCTGTACTCAGACTGCTGAGGCTGCATTGTGAGTATTGTGTCCAGTTTTGGGCCCCTCACTACAAGAAAGACATTGAGGTGCTGGAGTGTGTCCAGAGAAGGGCAACAAAACTGGTGAGGGATCTGGAGCATAAATCTTACGAGGAGAACCTCAGGGAGTTGGGGGATGTTTAGCCTGAAGAAAGAAGCTGAGGGGAGACCTTATTACTCTTTACAACTTCCTGAAAGATGATCTTAAAAGTGCTTTCCAAACGAAATGATTCCATGAATGCAAACCCCAACATAAACCCCCAGTCAGCCAGGCAAGGCTTTCCCCTCAAAAGTCACATTCGTAAAGTCTTGATGGTTTGTAACATAATCCTGAGCGCTATTACGCAGCACCTATAAAGTAACTATGACATTAGATCTAGTCAGCACGGATTTAGGAGAGGTAGGTCCTGCCTGACCAACCAGATCTCCTTTTATGAACAGGTGACTCACCTGGTTGATGATAGAAAGGCCATGGATGTTGTGTACTTGGACCTTAGCAAAGCCTTTGACACAGTTTCCCATAGTAAGCTTCAGAAGAAACTCTCAAGATCATGGATTGGATAGGAGCATTCTGTGTTGGGTTAGGAATTGGTTGGATGGACGAGCCCAGAGAGTGCTGGTGAATGGTGCCACATCCAGCTGGCAGCCAGTCACTAGTAGATTCCCACAGGGATCAGTGTTAGGCCCAGTACTGTTTAATATCTTTATTNGCTTATAACTACCTGAAGGGAGGTTGCAGTCAAGTGGGTGTAAATCTCTTCTCTCAGGCTACCAGCACCAGAACAAGAGGACATGGCCTTAAGCTATGCCAGGGGAGGTTTAGACTGGATGTTAGGAAGAGCTGTTACAAAGAGAGAGTGATCTCTCAGTGGAATGGTCTGCACAGGGAAGTGGTGGAGTCACCATCTCTGAAGGCGTTTAAGAAAAGACTGGATGAGGGGCTCAGTGACACGGTCTAGGCAATGGGAGGCCTGGATGGACAGAGTGTAGTGCCCATGGCTCTGGGGTTGTGGGCTTGATCCCTGTATGGGCATTTGCTTGGGATTTGGACTAGATTATCCTTGTGGGTCCCTTCCAACTCAGAATATCTTGTAGTCCTTTGAACCCAAGATCCTACTCAGGCAAAAAGCTTAGATCTAGGGTAATTTGGTGGATTCCCCAAGTCTTTCTATTGACTGGTGGAAGGTTTCCAAAGCTGAATATAACTAAATTCCTTCAGGAAACAAAACCCCAAATCTAGTTCCAATTTTAACCTGCCAGGCATTTCTGAAAATCTGGCTGTCCAATTTTAGCTTGCCACAGAAGTGTGTAACAAATTAAATGGCTAATTTGTTACACAAATGATAGCTAGGGTTTCAAATAGAATAAGCCTAACCTTGATGGAGATTTCATCACATCAGGCTATTATTTCCTTCTGCTAATGCCTAACAGCCTAGTCATCTTCACTGAGCAGCAAGAGGTCTCTCAGCTGCCCATGTGAATTATGGCTGGAGTAAGTAATATTAACTCCTCCAGGATAAGCACGTACGTCATAAAACTAGAGATGCACAGGTGGTAATGCCAGCAAAGGCAGTCTTTGTTAATCAGTTAGCTGGGCATATATCAGGAGAGATGCCCTTCCACATGGGAGAGAAAGCCCATAGGTTTTCTAATGGCTGCACAATATTACAGCAGTCCCATGTTAACTAGTGTCCTCTGTTCCTTTGGGGGAAGACAGGTATAAATACAGATGAAGAGAGATTGGGATAATGAGGGGTATACATGAGATTCACAGGTTGTTGAGTCTTAGTTCAGATGTGGAACATTCACCAATGATCAATGGCTCTTCGGGAATGCAGTGTTGTCATTAGTGGGGTTCCTCAGGGCTCCAGCTTAGGCCCTGTTCACTCCAACATCTTCATAAATGACTTGGATGAAGGACTGGAATGACTACTAACCAATTCTGTAGATTACACAAAACTGGGAGGAGCTATTGATTCCCTCAAAGGCAAGGAAGCCCTGCAGATAGACCTTGATAAACTAGAGGACTGGACAGTCACTAATCATATGAAATTCAACAAAGGAAAGTGCCAATTCTGCACCTGTGATAGGGTAACCTGGGATGTATGGGGAATGAGATGCTGGAAAGCAGTGCTGTGGAAAGGGACCTGGGGATCCTGGTCAAGGCGAGTTCAGTATGAGTAAGCAGTGCCCTGGCAAGTATGAGTAAGCAGTGCCCTGGCCCTCCACAGTTGGAGGGCCAACTGTGCTCTGAAAGGTATCAGGCAAAGCATCGCCAGCCAGTTGAGGGAGGGGATTGTCCCACTCTGAGCTCACCTTGAACATTGTGGCAGTTCGGGGCACCACAATATAAGAAAAATATTAAGGTCTTAGAGAGTATCCGAAGGAGGACAACGAAAATGGTGAAGGGCCTTGAGAGGAAGCTGTCTGTGGAGCGGCTGAGGTCACTTGATCTGTTCAGTCAGGAGGAGATTGAGGGGAGACCTCATTGCAGTTACTACTTCCTTGTGAGGGGAAGAGGAGGGGCAGGCACTCACAGAATCACACAGAATCACAGAATATTATGAGTTGGAAGGGACCCACAAGGATCATCTAGTCCAACTCACCATCTAACACCCATACAGAGACCGAGAGCACATCCCTCATCTCTAATCTGTGGTGAACAGCGACAGAACCTGAGGGAATGGCCTGAAGTTGTCTCAGGGATGGTTTAGGCTGGATATCAGATAAAGGTACTTCATCCAGAGAGTGGTTGGGTACTGGAACAGGCTCCCCAGGGAAGCGGTCACAGCACCAAGCCTGACAGAGTTCAAGAAGCGTTTGGACAATACTCTTGGGCACATGGTGTGACTGTTAGGGATGGTCCTGTGCAGGGCCAGGAGCTGGACTCAATGATCCTGGGAGTTCCTTCCAACTCAGCATATTCTGTGATTCTGTTGCTATCATGCAGCAGCACAGGTAACTTGCAACGCTGGTACTTGCTTGCTCTGGCTAAAGGAGTGAATAAATCCCCACAAATTGCTGTAATAAAGATTCAGCCCACAGACTCTGTGGCGTAAACAACACACATCTGGTCTCTGTTTGTAATGAGATCAGCTGAAAGCACCACTGTACATTAATAACAAAAACGCTCAACATATTGCTACCAAATAAGCTCTGCTTGTCTTGAACTTCTAGTGTCACATGTTAATGCACTTTTAACACTGATAAATGATGAAGTGCTAGAAAACATTCATCAAGGGACTTCAGAGTCAAGAGCTATGCATTACTGTGGCATTGTTTTCTATTCCATCAGTTCTTTTATAATTTGGGCGGAAGTTAGAAACAAAGTCTGAGGCACGATGCAAACAGTTTACATTGAGTCTGCCTTTCTTTGGTAAAGATCCCTTAACTATAGAGTTTGTCTTGTGGTTGTATGACATGAAAAAATCCTTGAGGATGCATTAAAGGGAGTTTCCTTATGTTCCAATATTTTCCTTATGTTCACCCACCTCCTCCTCCTCCCTCTTCCTCCTTTTCATGCCACAAACAAGAAATGTCATTCACTCTAATATAATTCTACTCTCCAGACCCTCTCCGTCACCTTCCCTTATCCTCTTTGCCTTAATTTCCGAAAGACACTCACAGTCTTGCTTTCTCCTTGCAATTCCTGGCCACTAGCATGGCTCATGCTTTTATGTGTGACTGTTGATCCCTTTAGGTTCCTTATTTGAAAAAAACAGGGAACTGAGGAAGGTCACTCTGTAGACTTGGAGCGGTCAACACATGGGAAGAGTTTTACCTTTTGAGTGATATGGTTGATCCAGGGTGAAGAGCAGTTGCTAAGATCAGGTCCTTGGGGTTCCCAGACACCGTCTGGCACAAGACACCGGAAAGTTGCAACACCTGTAATAGGAAAGCCACTGTGTTCAATGTTACTGGTTGCATCTTGCCCCCAGAACACCATGTCATAAGGCTTCATTTCACACTGATGAACACTTCATGCAAAACCTGGGAGATTATTAGTGCCCAGGTCCTCAGTAGCACACTTCTGAGTCACCTTAGTGCCCTAGTCTCCCACCCTCTTGGTGTTAGGGGTCTTAAGATATAAAAGATCCATGAGGTGGTGCAGGAGTACTATTTCCAAGTTGCCAAACAGAGAATACAAACATACGACTTTGCCTTAGGCTACGTAGGAAAGCTGCCAGGTACTAAGAAATCAAAACTAGATCTCAAACACTGAGCCAGCACCTTGAGTGCTCTGCTTCATGCCTGATGACTTTGGATCAGACCCTCTGCCTTGACTTTCTTGCTCCTTTATGAAGATTTTATGGCTCTGAATCATCATTACACCATTTGGGTGGACACAAATGAAAGTAGGAATGCTGTAAACACCAAGATGTAACGCTGGGCTTTACTGTCAATCCCCAACTGTCAAGAGGGACTTTAGAACAGAGTTTTGTTTCGAAAAAGCTGCCCAATCCCTGCTGCAAGACAGTGAAGTGCCTCAAGCCCTTCCAGACAAATGCATCTAAAATGGTGCAGTTAAAGATCTTTAAAAGGCAAGAGTACATCCTACAAAGTGTTCTGTCCTCTGTAGAACCAAATTCTTCAGCAGAGGTATGAAATATAGTCTAGGTGTCATGGTAGCTCCAATTAAAAATGTAGTGAGATTTTACTCCTGCCTTCAAAGGGAGTTGGAAGAGACCCACTGCTAATATACCATAGCTTTTAACAAGTAGCATGATTTACTGGAATTAGGGATGGGAAAGGCTTTTGGTTATCCCCTAAGTTGGACTATTTTATTTTCCTTAGCTATTTTCATCCAGCTCTTAGCTCTTGTGCTTAGGAAAGGGCACCCTGCATCCAGCCCTCATTTTCCTTTTTCATCTTTTCTTTTCACAGCTTTGGTTCAGAATATCCTTTCCACTCTCTGGGAATCACATGATACTTTTTGCATTACGTTTTCCAAGTAGGGCTGGGAAAGACAGGAAATACATTCTTTACTTATTCTCACCACTGATGCCTTTCCATGCCCTTCATACTTTAATATATATTTTATCATTCTGTCCTCACCAAATTTAATAGAGAATCAGTATTCATATACACAGATGTGAATGGTTCTCAAGGAGTGGAGAATTAACAGGGAGTCTCCTCTGTAAGACAGACCCCTTTGGCCCTCATTTTCAGGCGATTTCTTCCACTTTTAAGATTTCTTCTTAGTAAGCAAGTTTTTGGGGTTGGACACTAAGAACTACTGTGAAAAATAAATATTTTTGGAAAACTTCATTTGTTAAAATACAGCCAACTGAACCATTATCAAAACCCATTCTTCATTTGATTGTGTTTTAAATTGAACAGAAAATTTCCCAAAGCAATCTTTTTCAAGAAAACAACTAGAGGAAGAGTAGAATCCAATGAACAATAAACCATTTTGAAACACTTGGCTTTGTTTCCCTGCTGCTTTCCCAGCTTATCACACAGGATGCTGGCTGCAGTTTGAGAAAACAGTCACACAGGTAGAGTAGCTTCAAAATACAAGTTTTGTTGATTTTGTTGCCCCCCCTTCTGCCCCGCCCATTCCCTCCCTGCACGAAAACAAGCAAAGGATTAGCCATCAACACATCAGTCAGCAAGTACAGGGGCTACAAATACAGGCTAAACAAGGATAACAGGTGCATCATACATAACTTCTGGAGGCAGAGGTTCTTACTGCACATCAAGCACAACTAGTAATTGTACTCTCCTTTGGCAAGATGCTAAAGAACCTGCATCATGGTGAGCATCCTGAGGCTTCATTCCCAGCCAGCTGCCTGCTAAACCTCACCAAAGTAATGGACACTTGACAGAAGGCATCAGTGTGTTCCACTCATGAAAGCATACGTGTCACAGGGGCCCGTGGACAACCTGCTTGCACACTCACAATGTGCCATGGGCAAAGGGAAACAGCTTATTGTGTCCTCCTGTCCCTCAACTCACCTATCGAGCCCATGGGACATGGCTGCTTTGCCACCTGGCCCTGCCGAGTCCGAGACCACATAATATCACGGGCTTCCATCGGGTCGCAGCTCTCCACACCGGCTGCTGGCAGTTGGGAGGAGGGGGGTGAGAGGTGCGTGGTCATTTCGTCAGGGACATCGGCCATGGGCGATGGTGTGCTGGTGCTCCTGTTCCTCCTGCCCAAGGCTGAGGTGGTGGTGGGGCGGCCGGTGGTGCTGGTAGCCATCCGTGGTGTGGTGCTGGCAGTGGTGCTCCCTGGGCCCAGAGCCCCTGACGTTGATACTGCTGAAACAAAGGCAGAGCTGGTTAAAGAAAGGAAGGAAGGACAAAGGATTCAAGCCTAGATCGTGAGGATGACTTTCATGACTCCAGGGGTCTGTGGATGTAATTGGAGCTATAGCTAAGGCAAGGCTTATTGCACAGCTACCTTTCAGAGAGAAGCTGGAGCAAACAGCAAGAGAGGCACACAGAAGGGTAATGACCGCTGGAGCACAACCACTTTTCAAAAGCATTAGCCTCTGATGAGAATAAAGCAGAACTTTATGCCCTCATCATTTTTCTTCCTGGCATTTTAATGTAAAAATCTTAGTTTCTAATTTTTGGGGAACACCTAGTACAGAAGGGCTTTTAATTTTTTAGTGTTCTTGAAGACCCAGCTGGTTTGGAAAGAAAAACATTTTCCATGGTGTAATAAAAAAATACCACTCCCCCCCCAAATCCATCTCCCAAACCAGCAGTGCACAGAGCGATGAACACAAGGCTGTTCTCTGCAGAAACCCATTAATTTTCTCTGAGGTTCATGCCTTGCTGCTTCATCCCAAGAGCAGTCCCTGGCCCATTGAGCTGCAGGCCACATGACACACACAAAGGTGCACATCACTCCAGCCAAATCCTCAAGAGTTTCATGCTCAATGGGCTAATTCATTGAAAATCTGCAATGAACAACTAAGCAGTAAGAGGTAGGGAACCTGCTTTAGAAGCGCATTAACCCACTGTATATCCTGCAATAGCCACACTAAGTACTGTGTGTGGGGAATACTGAGGGATGCTCACCTTAAAATTACCTTATTTAGCCTCCTATTTAGACTAAGGTGCTTGCACAGACTGGAGCTTCATATAGATTTCTTTATGGCCTGACATGAAATATCAGATGGGGAAACTCAACCAAGCTGCCTCCAACTTCTCCTCCGTCACCCCTGTCATGCCATGCCACATACGGCTCCTGAAGATGCCTGCTTCTCCCACCTCCTTAGCCTCTCAAAGATAAGCACCCTCCTGCTTCTCTCAACGTAACACTCTTATTCCAGTCACATGCCAGATATTCACAATTGTCCCTTCAATCCCTGCCTGGTGAAACAATGGGGTTGACTGTGAAATACAGGTAAGGAAGAGATATGAATAGGCTTGTCTGATCCTTGTCTGACACCATTCCCACTTTAATTCCCATGCCATAACATCTTACTACCATCCCACTTCTTCCAGCATCCAAAACGCCTTCAAGTCACTGTTGCTTTTTGTCCAGCAACAGAAATTGGAGTTTCTACACTAAAGACACCCATTTGTGAAATCCACCTCACCCAGAAATTAATATTAAATGTGAGACAATGTTGACCCAAAGAGCAGCCTCTTAACTACAGGATCATCTAGTCCAACTCCCAAGCAAACGCCCACCCAGGGATCAGGCCCACAAGAGTGGAACCATGGGCACCACGCTGCATCCATCCAAGCCTCCCAACATCTAGGCCATGTCACTGAGCTCCTCATCAAGTCTTCTCTTAAACACCTCCAGGGATGGTGACTCCACCACCTCCACGGGCAGACCATTCCAATGAGAGATCACTCTCTCTGTGAAAAACCTCTTCCTAACATCCGGTCTAAACCTCCCCTGGCGTAGTTTGTCCTCTTGTTCTGGTGTCGTCAGCCTGAGAGAAGAGATTTACACCCACCCGCCTGCAACCTCCCCTCAGGTAGTTGTAAAAAAGTTTGAATGAACTCCAAAAAATACAACACGTTATCCTGCAGACCTTGACAGATTTCTTCTAGTTCCTGCTCAAAGCTGTGCTAGATCACCAAATGATGATTTCCATCTGATGTTACAGGGAGGATTTAAATTTGTAGAGAACTTCAGCAAATATTATCTGTTTTTACTACATTAGGTCTTGCCCCGAGTACATGTTGTACTGCTTCATAATAGGGATTATCCTGGTAGATAGCTACCTGCAGAATTTTTCTCATTTACTCATGCAATAAGAAGTTATTTTCCTTTTGCAATGACTAGAATTTGCAAAATTACCTTTGCCATGCACTACAGGCACAGAGGTACAGAGCAGACACAGTGGATGCAGTTTCAAAGCCAAAACTAGCAAATCCCAGTTAAAGTAATTTTTACAGTAATTTGTGAGAATACAGAAACATACACTAAGCCCCCAGGAGCTCCCCTGGATCTACACACAGGAGAGCTGCATTCCTGAACCTAGTTTTCATTGAAAATCATTGAATATCCCACAGCATACCCTTTCTGGAATAGCTCTGGCAAGTTTACTGTAGCAGTTAGGCAGAAGGAATTTAATGGCATTGTCCTTTAGCCATAAAAAATTGAGCTGTTTTATCTCCCATAAATCCCTTGGCACCAGTGTCAAAATCTCTTTAAGGCCTTGTTCTTCCAACTTTTGCTTGCTGCACTTACTTACTTACATAGTCGGGTCTCCTATATTGCGTACCTGCGGTCTTATTTGGGACCCGCGTAGCCCGACTTCCACGTTGAATGGTGGCCGCACAACCACTGCCGCCACCGCAGCCGTCACCCGCACCGCGGCTGCCGCCTGTGCTGCCCCCACTGCTGCCCGTGCTCCCACCGCCGCCCGTTCCTCTGCCTGGGCCACGGCCACTGCTGTGGCAAGTTGCGCATGCGCAGTTGCGAAACGGGTCTCCTACATCATTAAAAAATCATGCTGCTAAGATCTGAAGCCGCAATATGGAAGGCGCAACGTGCAAGAGGGCTAACTGTATTTAAAAATAAACATATCCATCATTTACACAGGGCAAGTTATAAAAGAGCTGCCTCAAAGTGGCCTAACAGAGTGAGATGTATGAGATACCACCCCAAACTGAGTTCAAAGGTTTCATTATACAGTAAGTCAATTTGGTAACGAGCTCCAGCAATCATGATCACCACACTAACACCACCCAGTTTTCACCAGCCCCAGGCAAGCACTGCTTGCCAAGTTTGCTCACACAACTGTGTACCTCAATACAAAGTTAATTGGTAAGGAGGCAAAGAACAGGAGATCAGGATCATTTACATATAAATGATTCTCAAATCCAAGCAAATACACGAAAAGACTGCAACCTGCGCAAAATTACCTAAATTCTACAGCATGGAACAGAGATCAAACCTCTAGATTAACTCAGGCTGCAAATAAACCGTGAATTTTTAACTTGGGGAAAGCAGCATTGCAGCACTGCTTTAACAGAAAACTTCTTCAGATTCTTCACAATACAATCTTTGCTTCAAGAAAAGCACCTTTAAAAATCATCAACACTACTACAACTAGAAATGCATAAACTTTATTATTTTACATTTACTGCTTGTTTTTACAATGCATTGCCATATCAAGACTTCAAAGGCAGCTTTTGGGTAGGACTCAGATGTTTTCACTCCTTTCAAATCCAAGACTTTGCAGACTTCAGTTTCATGAAACACAGAGCTAGGACAGGAATTTTCAGTGCTCCCAAGAAAGCAAATTACAGCTGTGGTAATATTTCTTCCCCCAAAACACCCCGAAGTGATATTTCACTTTTTTCTTCCCTGCTTTATCTAGAGAGCTGGTACTAATAGCAGGAGACTAAGTTTTGTCATCATTCAGATTAGAGCTGAAGATCCTAAAACATTAACTCAACAAACATTTTCAGCATCTACAAGGGAGTAATGGCAACTCCCAGAGGAGCCTCTCTCTATTCAGGGCATATTGACAAGCAAGAAAATATCAAGTTTTAGTTATTTCTCTTCTTTCTTTCTATTTCCCAACCTTACATAGAACTCAGGCTTCTGAAGGTGGAATCCTGTGAAATTTATGGGAAATTTTGCTTGGTGGAAAGAAAATTATGGTAGGGGATTGCTCATAGGGAAAAATCATAAATAAATATTTGACTATCTTTTTTTTTTCCTTTTTCTCCCATTTGTGCCTGCTGACCTTTCCTGAAGAAGTGACATGACAAGTGCACTACTGGCTTAAGACCTGCACTTTTTATCTGCCATGAGGAAAATCCAGTACATGTCACCTTACCTTCTTGTCCTGGTTTAGGTTTTTTGCTGCTCTGGCAGCGAGGGGGTTAACAGCTCAGCCCTTGCCTGGGCTTCAGTTGCTGCCATGGCATTCAAGGTTATAGAGATAGAGATGTCTCTGTGAATAAACATATTTAGGAGAGAAGAAAAAAAAAACTCAGTAGCAAGATGTAGAGTGCCAGTTCAGAACCTGTGTGGAGAGGCTGAGAGCCCGAAGGCCTCCAGGCCCATGAGAGAAGGGGTAGAAATGTTCTTCCAGGCATCCTGCTGCTGTTCGTGGAACGACCATGGTATGGAATGGAGAGACAGGGACCAGTGATGCAGAATCCATCTAAGCCACGACTGAAGATGGAGATTAAGCTGAACAAAAAAGCTGCNTCTGCTCCGGTCACCTCTTCCTGGTGCTTCCAGATATAGAAGACTGCTTTCCCAAATGACTCTGATTAGAGTTTTCCCATCACAAAAGCAGCTTTGATTGCAAGAAAGGCTATTTGCTACCTTTTCTATTATGTTTTTATTTTTGGCACCTAAGAATCTGGCTTATGACCTGGTGTGCTCAATAACTGAAAATAAGTTTTAAGAGATGTCATGTACTTTCTGTCCCATGAATGAAGATAACTGGGTGCCCCTCAGACAGAAATTGCAGGTAAGATTTCCTGGGTGAGGCTCACTGGCTTTCGTTAGGTAACAGAAGACATCTGTCAAGCTCTACCCCTGGGGCTGCAATCCAAAATTTTAGCCTGACAGCTATGTGCTACAAGCCAGAACTTGCTCATATAATTGGAAGGAGAGGCTACACTTCAGGTTTTATGCTCAAAGTCCAAGCAAACCATGATGACTTCACACTCTGGCAAGTTTGGCATTCCTGAGCCTGATGCTCAAGCAGATGTGATGGGGTGCTGGCAGCCAAGAGCCCCTGTCTGATTCCCTGTGCTGCACCTAGTGCAACAATGGACCAGCTGAGGAACAGCTAATCTGAGCAATTTCACAGCAGCAATTCAAAAGCCCTCTTGAGCATGTCCAAGCTGTGTGCACAATCTTACAAATTTTGTTGTCGCACTAAGACAAACAGAGAATGGCAGGGTTCTGAAAGGCTGTGAGAAGCACAAAACCTGAAGTCCCTCCCTGCTTCCCTTTTCATATTTGGCAACCACTTCATTTGCTTACAGCATCTCTTTTACAATTTCTTCTTTACTGAAAAATGGTGCCAGTTGTATTTACATAGGAAATAAGACGGCTTAGGCATGCCTTGAACGAAGCAGCACAAAACCCCCACAAACCTAACAGAATTGGAGGATTATATCACAGCTGTTTTTCTATTCCCTGTCACATAAATGCATCTCACGGGAATTAATTTTCTACAGGCATTTTCAAATGCATTTCAGAATGTTTTCTGAAACTCCCTAGGAAAAAAATTACTATTCAAAAGTAAATATATTCCCATTTTCTTTTGCTATTTTTTGTTAATGTTCTTGTTTTTTCAAAGAACTCCATGTATGGTGACAGAAAAGGATGATTGAACTCAAGAAGCACCTACGTTGAGCTTTACACAACATGAACCCACACACTGACACACCGGTGGATTGCAAAGTTATTCTGAGTCCATGACATGAGACATCACCCTACAAAACCTTCTCCTGTTTAATGTCTGCTGGAAGACCAAAAACCACATGATGGTGCCACCCAGGAACTGGGGAGCAGAGAAGTGACAAGGTGAGATCAGCCCCTAAATTGTGTCCAGCTCCTTCCATGTGTTTGAGAGAAACTATGATTTACTTTTACAGCAGGTGAAGGCCAAGTCGACCTCACATCAAACATCTGAACAGTTCTCCCCTGTGCTCACACATGCCATTAGTTGGGGAAGCTCCACCAGAATAGCGTCTGAACTTATGTTCACACACTACTTTTGGAGGGATTGGGGTTGTGGTTTTTGTTGTTGGAGCTACATTGGTTGAGACTGAGTGGCTTGCAAAACCCGTTGATGGGAGGATTAGATATGTGATAGCCCCAGAGTATTCAACAGGGACTCTTCAAACATAAAATGGCACATAGCCCCATGCCCTGAAAAAGTCACATGAAGTATGATACATAGATCTTTTTCCTCCCTCTCACCTAACACAAAGTAGGAAGAGAAAGGAGAGGAGGAAGATGCTGAATCTGATACAAAAAAGATCCTTTCCACTGCAGACTGCTGACAAATGGAGAAGCACTTGCTGGATTTGTTTCCTATCTCTTTTAGTAGGTCAGTTTTCCTGCCCAAGGCTACTTTGCCCACATATGACCATTCTGCTGGGCTCGGGCAGATGCTGCAATAGATATGGACCATATGTTGAGTTCCTGTGCTGAGGGAAACCTACAGCTGTGGTCCAAGACATGGTGCAAACTCAGCTGTTCCAATGCACTTCAAGCTGGAATCATTTAACACGCCAGGACTTTCCTCTGAATCTCAGTTTGAGTATTTAACATAAACAACAAAGAATGAGAGCTGAAGCATGTAAAATCATTGCAACAGGCTCATGTTCACCCTTTTTCACTGCATCACCACACTCAGCAAGACAATGCATTCAAAGCAGATTCACAGATTATTGTGAGTTGGAAGGGACCCACAAGGATCATCGAGTCCACATGCACTGATATGTCCACCAAGAAATAGGTCAGGCAAAAAATATGCCTACCAAAGCCCTTTTGACTCAAAACTCTACATTTCTGACAATGATCAATGTTCATTACCTATGCCAAATCACTATAGAATGGTTGTTCTGTCAAAAACATTCTAGCTACTATTGCAAACTTCTAAGTTTTGCCTGAAAAAAATAAGTACCTAAATAGCAGCTTGACTGTATTTTTGTGATATATCAACTTTTATGCTTCCGTGGGACTTTTGCGGGGGTGTTAGCGTGTGTCAGTGCATGATATTTTTTCTGTCTCTAAAAAGCTCTTAATGTCAGGTCGCCAGTTTACTTTGTCATTTGAATAAAAGAAGATACTTCTTTATTTTCTTCTTTTTTTCTCTCTGACCCACTCTTTTCCAAGAAATTACTGGATCCTGCTTAAAATATGTAACTTCAGAGATGTCAGACCACGTTTTAACAGTTATTTTACAGCACACGGTCATATCTAGCAATACCAGGGAATGAATGGGTGGTACAGTACGGGACCATCACCCATTGTCCTCAGCACAGTCCACTTCTAACAGAAGTACAGTTCCTAAGGCCTTAGCTCAGATTTGCTACCCAGGACCTCTGCCAAATCCACCTTTGTGAAGCTCTTGTACGTTTTGGCAACCATCCTCTGAGGGCAGTAATGCCATGTTGCTTGTTCCAGACTTTGCAACTGATTCTGAATGTTCAAGCACAAACTTAACTAAACCATCATGCACAAGACACAAAAATTGAGCATTTTTTTCAAAACCATGCTATAATGCATTTAGAAATGCAGATGAACTACACCCATAGGAGGCCTGGTAAATAGGAAACGATTACAGAAGAGCTGATCTAATAGACAGTAAGATCAGGATTTATTATAAATGGACCAATCTAATAGTTTCTAGAGTTCAGTTCAGGAACTATTTTTAGGCAATCTAGCTTTAATTCACGCTAGTTCTCAAAAACACTGTCAGATGTGGTTGCAGTTATTTTGAAATTCTAGATTTGAATGTAAAAAATCTGATTATTTTTTCTTCAGTCCGCATGTGGTTTCACACAGGGAGGGAAAAAAGCATATAATCTCTTTTTAAGGACATACCAGCTGCATATTATTACTGAATGTATGGAGTGAACTTCTAACCTCCTAAACAATCTCTGTCCCCTGGCATGATTCACATCCATCAGAGCCAGTGGTGCAGATCTTATGCACTATCTTCTAACCTGAATCCTTCAAACTCTATTAAAGAGAAGCCTGGATGGAATTCCCCAGTATCCCATTGTTAGAGAAATCACTTTTGATTTCAGTAACAGGTGCTGTCAGTTTTTGATTCAGATTGTATTAGAGCACAGACACGTGAGCACTGCACTTACAGCCTGAAGAGATTTGCTGGAGGCATGCATTGACAGTTTTTTGTGGTGGGTGTTTTTTCACCTGTTAACTAATGAAACCATATATGTTCTCCCAATGCAAATTGAAACATACCTTTGAGCCTCTACTGCAGAACAAGCACATGTGTAACTGCTTAGAGGGAAAAGCAATTTTTCTCTGTTTTTTGTCTGTTGGGCAACGGACGTAGCATCACCTAATATGTGTTTCCTGCCTTTTGCCTGAACTTCTGCATCTTTCATCGAACAACTTGAATGCACTCTGCAGAGGCAGAGCCAGATGGAGACACTCTTTCTCCAGCAGTTCTACACCTCTGCATTTGCAAAGAATGGAACCAAATACAGGAGTTATAAAGTGACTCTTTGCACCCTAGCATTTTCTCATCTACCCAATAAACGCAACAAGTCCTTTTGAGAGCCAAAGGCAGTCAGCTTGTGCCACTGCCCGAAACATTTCTTCAGTTGCAATCTACAAACACAACTTTAATACGAGAAAATTATCATCTTCAAATAGTCTCTGTTCATCTGTGTGTGTAATATCTCCAATCGAGACGTTAGTCATCAAGATGGCCAATTGCATTCAGATAAATGCCTTGGACTCTCCTAAACATATCATCTGCCTGTGAAATGGCTGGATAGTTGCTTTTCAATTTGTGAAATGGTTCAAATGCTGTAAATAAAAAAGAAATTGGACAGCTTTCAAAAGGACAGATTAGACTTTTCAATTTCCAGTGATTTGGTGCTTCCAAGGTATACTCCTGTGATCTCCATATTAATATTTAAAACCTGATTGTGTTATGTTGTTATTTTGAGGAAGAGGGCACAATACAATTGAACCCAGGTAGACAATCCACTAGAACTACAAGAAATCAGCTCCCTGGCCCTTCAGCATGCATGTGTATTCAAGAGGTGCTGGGGAGACGTGGGTAGAGAAAGCTGCCTGGCCCCACTTTCTTCTGTCCAGTTTGGCAGATATAAATCACATGAGCTGCTTTTTGCATTTACAATTCACAGGTTCACAGGTTATTCTGAGTTGGAAGGGACCCACAGGATCATCTAGTCCNTCTCCCTTTCCATCATGTGTATTGTTCCTTGATTCCAACTGCTCTGAGACTCAGGATTTGCCTCCTGCATTCAGGTACTGGGCTTCCAAATCTGCCCTGATGCCCAGTATTTTAAGGGCAAACACATTCTGTGGGTGGGCTGGTCAGCTGAAATCAAAGAAATGAAAAGAAATAAACCATATTGAAGGTGGATTTAGGATTCCTTATACCCTTCTTTCTTTAACCTGTGATAGGATTGACTTAATTGGCATGCAGGCCATAGTACATTCCCAGACACGGGGACCTGACAGCAGAGCAACAGGAATTATAAACCTGTCAGCAAAAACTCACCTTTTGTCTTTCACCAAACCCATTTATTTTCTCCTCTTGCTACATACTAATCATTACAAACCTGTTTCAAAATCCAAAATCCTTCTGGAAAGTCACCAAAGTGCTTCCTCTCTACAGGGGACTTGCTCCAGTCAGTCTCTGACTGCATTGGCTTCCATGTTAGTTATTTGTTCTATTTCCTCTTGTTTCTACAAGAAAACTAGCCTGAACTGAGAAGTGAGCTGACCACTGAAACCACCAGAAATACAGAAATGTTGAGAAATGCTGTCTTTTCTTATCTTTCCAGCGTGCCCTGGTGGACCTTGGGGTGGATTTCTGTCAAGATCCCCCTTGAAAATCAGGGGACAGGCGTGGCTTCAGCCTCTTAGTCACATCTTGTTTTGGAGCTCAGATTAGCTCTCCTCAAACTCAAACACCCTCCTCAAACATTCTCCTCAAATTTGCAAGCAGTGGTTTGCCTTCTGTCCCTGGAGAGATGGAAGGGAAGGAGGAAAGAAACAAGCCTTCGCTAAATTAAAAAAAAAAATAATTGCATAAACCAATCCTAGGAAGCTGACAAAACTCCACTGTAAGAATATCAATATTCATCTACTTTCAGAAATAGTTTCCCTGAAAAAAACATAAAATACTGCTCAGCTCCCTTTCAAAACTCTTTATTACTTATGTAGAAACATCAAGATTTTGTAAAGCTCAATTCTAATAGCTGTATTCATGTTGGCTCAGGGATCTGCCTAAACAATGCTTAACTACAGGACTGGCATCTAAATCTGTTTTATAGATATCTGGTGTTCTGCTGAGGGCTTTGACAATGAGAGCAGTACTAATATGCATTACTAAAAATGTATTTACTTCAGCGAAGCAGATTTATAACAAATAAACTGTGCAATATGGAGGATGTTTTAAGGTGAAATGAACTGGGTAACACTTTCAAGGAGGTCCCATTTTTGCAATACAGTAATGCTTTGAATAACGTGGGAGGAGGTCAGTTCCAGAAAGATGTTGGGATAAACGAAATCCATGAAGTAGCAGCAAATATGGTAAATACACAGAAAAAAACCCCACGATGTATTGAACCTGCAAATGGTGAATCACGAAGTAGCGAGGGATTACTGTAGTAAGACTTCAGTACTTATGGACACAGGCAACTTAATATACTATCAGGTCCATACTGATGTTCTAAGAAGCGTGGTATGCAAGCAGCCCTCACCTATGTCCTTAAGGCTATTTTTTTTGTTTGTTTTTTGAGGGAGGCCACTGGGTGGCTGGTAGCAGTGATGAATCTTCATCCATATGCCTCGGCATCTTAAAAGTCACGGTGGGAGGCATTGCCACGGCCAGGCATCTCAGTTGAAAAGCAGAAGCTTGAGCGACATGAATGAAGAGCACCCAAAAATCAGAAAAGGTGGCTTTACCTAACCTGTATGGCTCTGCACCACTAAGACCTACCAGCTCTCATGCAGTCAGCTTTGGCTGAGATGTAGTTTCAAACTCCTACCGAAGGGTTGATAACAAGATGACAGTACATAATCCCAGGGTGGAAAAACTTCCAACATTGATTTGTAGTGTTATATATATTGGTCAGCTTTCAGATTATTTTTGTTAACGAATAGTTAAGACTAGCACACCCCTGCAATGTCAGTAGGGGTTTTTTGTGTGAGTGAAGCAGAGGAATATACTCATTGTTCTTTTAGGACTTAGAATTGGGCCCACAGAAGATAAAGACATAAAAAAGCAATAAGAATGAATAGTAGTGCTGAAAAGCAATTATTTTAGGTCGAAGCGGTATGCCTGCCTCCCCAGGTGATAAAGTTTACATGTTCAGGGGGATTACTCTGGTTCAAACCAGGGGCACCAAATACACAGAGAAACCTATAGGTCTTGCTCTGCCAGAATAGGGACTTTCCATAACGTACTCTTGTCCTGGAAGCCTAAAATGCATCTGATCCACTTGGGCTACTAAAAATGGCACTGCAGATCCTCATGAGCATCAGCAAAATCTGAGGAAGTTGAAAAATGGTAATGAACAGCAAATAGGACAATACAGAAATGAAAAAAAACCTGTGTAATCTGAAAAAAACTGTGTATAACTGAAAAAGCTGTGTAATCTCCTCGTCTTTGTATAATATATACACCCATAAAATTAAGTACCTGATGTCACTGCAAAGCATAAATTTGATACTTTGAACAAAAGAATCACGTCTCTCATATGGAGAAGAGAAAGATACACATATTCAACAAATGAAAAAAAAGGAGAGAGATATAACAGATATTACTTTCAGTATAGGATAAAACTACTGGTACAATACATGGCTAATAAGCTGCTATATGCTTCTCTAGCACACAGTCTAAACCTTATTCTACAGCTCTCACAGGTAACAAAATAAATGCACCAGTCTACAGTGATTATTCATTTTCCCTCCCTTCAGTGAGAAATATGTTCAAAATCTTTTGCAAACTTTTTACAGCAGATCACTTAGTACATGTGTTGAGACTTGCAATGTTATAAGCCTTGAGCCTTTCACATTCCATGCATGCATCAAGAAATTTCATCAATTTGCAGGGAAGAAGTATATTAGTTTTTCTAGTCATTGCAGTGCTTTACAGGTACTAAAAAACTAAAAATCCCTAATATTTTACATTATCCAGACAGAACTCTCATTTTGTAATACATGTAATGCTAACCCAAAATCTAGCTCACTTATGTCATCAAAATCAACTCTTCTTCCATTATCTTAAGTATAAATGAGAAAAAGCATGCAGCTAAAGCAGACAGAGTAATTTATAATGAGAGGAGGCATGTGATGCTAGAAATACTAAAGAAACCCAGAGCACAACACTGAACTCATTTGGAATTGAAGAAGTATGTAATAGACTTTCTAGTATGGTGGCCAGACTCAAGATGGGAATGCAGGAAGAAGGTCACCTAGGATAGACCTTTGTGGTCAGCACTAAGCAAGTCATTAAATGTTTAAACCTTCAAATAAATATTAGACAATTTTTTTTTTGAAGAGGCTAGAGCCTGACTGACCATAGATCAAAGACATGGAGATCGTTGCCACACCAACCCAGAGCCGCTCAACAAAACAGAAATTACACATGTAAGCACTGCAGTGGCAAGCAGCTTGGCCCTTCTGTTCAGCTGCCACAGAGATTGTTCCAAGGCAGAGAGAAATGTGACTTTGCTTGAAGAAAGAGAAAAAGATATTTCATTTAGGAATCCAAGTCAGCCAGTCTATAGACAATAAAAGGTAGCATCAAAAGCCATTCAATTTGTCCAAGACCCCAGACGCTCCTTGGAGGTGCATCACAAGTCTGATGAGAGGTGACTACAGATTTGTGCAATGCCATACCCTTCACCGTATCAGCATCTCCATGCCCAAGCCTCTGATGACTGTCTCCTGAACATGGTATGTGCTACAGAAAATCTCTAGCGTACAAAAGAAACTGTAACTATCTCAGCTATTTGCCTGCCTGTCCTTGAGGTTTTGAGTTTGTGCTAGAAAAGGTATAAGTCTTTTCACAGCCAGAAAATCCAGAATTACAAAACTGATGCTAAAAACAGACTTGTGGGGAGAGGCAGGGGAAAACTCCATCCCAAGAAGCCAACTCAGTGTCCTTACTTCCTTCCCCTCCTGCAGAGAACACCATTCATCACAGTCCACAACATACTCCTGGGAAGCGCTGAGACATGCCAAGGATTACAGTAAAACAAGAGATGGGCAGGGAAGGCTTTGATCCTTTGGTGTTATTGTATGAGGAAATTACTTGCTAATGCAAAAGAATGAGCCCTTCTTTCGATCCAGGTTATTCCATGAGGAATCTCTTTCTGCAAAGTCTGAAGCTCAGACAAGGTATTGGACTAGAGGGACCACTCTTCACATCTTCTGTGCCAAGCTCAGCATGTCCACAGTACATTTCTGAGTGCAGCATACAACTCCCTAAACCTCTTGGCAGCATTCACTCATACAAGGTCAGTCTCCCTAGCCTACAAGATGACTTTCCAAATTAAGCTGTTATTTTGCCTTATTGAAGTACATATTTGAGCTAAAACAGCATCACTGATCCAGTTAAACCCTCACCGTCTGCAGCTCTCATTCAGAGCAGAGCGCACAGAAATCTCATAGAGATCAAGATGCCTGGTCAAACAGACTCCAGTGAGTCAACAGGTTGATGATTTTAGCAACATGAATCATTCAGATCCAGAGACAGCAACTGTGCTTCCTGGCTGAGATTTTATGTTCAATAATAGATATGTGAATCCTGGATTGAAGACTCAAGAGCATCTCCAAGACCAGCCTGTAAAACATTGGTACTTACTAGGGTACGCTGACTCAACACTTATTTGCCACAGATGGCTTTCACCCACTGCCAGCTGCTGTTTTGCGTGAGGATAGCGATGTTTGTCCCCAAGAGCAGGTACTATTCACTGCCATTTATGACTACTGAGAGAAAGGGGCAGAAATAAGGAGAAAAACCAGCTCTCAATCCAGCCAAGTTTTAAACATGAGCTCACTGGATATCAAATCTCACTAAGCAACACATGCTGAATATGTTTTAATAGAAAGGAAATTTTAAGTGTGTGCTAAGAAAACCAAATAAAACACATAAGGAAGGAATGGAATCTAAAAGTAGATACTACATCTCTTTTCTCTCTTGCACTCTGAACAAATAGTGTTCAAGGATGTTCAACAATCTGTGTGTCAGCTGAAGCATGTAGGAGTCCGATAGTAACATAACAGAAAATTATCTGTCCCTTTCTGTCAAGCTGAGGCAAGTCTACACTGTGGTGTCTGCCTAAATGAAAAACAGAACCATAACAGTACTGACACAAGATAACCCAAGAGTATGTTGAAAGAGATGAGGAAAAAGTGAAAGCAGATGCAAAGGGTGTAAAGTGAGGATGAAGCCAAACACAATGACTAACCTGATTTAAAAATTTCTTCCTCCAACAATTAATATTAATTGTTGAGCATTTCTGGGTTGCTTTCTCTTTTTTGATAGTATCTAAATCTTAAAACCTAGCCTGACTGGATGAAAGCAGAACAAGTTAAGTCAGTGTTCCTGAATATCTTTCCTTTGGAGACAATTTCTCTGCTGGGGTTTGCCAAGTTGTGAATGCAGTGTTATATTCCCTTCATCAGCCAACAGAAACATTGCACGAGTGAGCCCTTGCAGGTGATAGGATTCCTGCTGGAATTTCAGCCTAGCATCCAGAAAACCCCTAATCTCCCTTTTACCCACATTTCTCCCCCTGCTCATGGAATAAAATCTCATTCATGTGGAACCTGCATTACGGCTCTCTGGGCACAGTGCTGGCCTACCTCCACTAAAAAGAGTCTCAACTCACTATTTTTAGCTTTTTTCCTCATCCCAGGTCAGTTCCAAAAGTAACCTTTGCCTGTCTCACTTGTCATTGCCTACAAACCAGTTCTATATATGCCCCTTGGTTAACTAGCTGGTCCTTCCAGTTTTATTTCTCCATTGTTTCCCATTTACTTTCCTTTCCTTTCCCTAAGGAATCTCTATCAGAAAATAAATCTCAACCTGGAGCTCTCTTTGGACACATGCCTGTCTATTCCCTTAGCTCCAAAATGGAGGATACTCTCAACACACAATTTTGGATACCTCCTTTACTTGACATGTGACACTACCCCACCCACCCTACTCTAAGTCTAGTGGGCACAACTTAAAGTGTGGGGTGGTATCTTCAGCTCTCACTTAAAATTTGTTTTAAAGATTATCTCACAATGAAGGGTACCTTGGAGACGCAGGATATGAACATGTAGGATTATCCTACTGGAAAAAGGAAAAATTAGAGCTGAGAGGAGTGGGAAATCAGTCCCTGCTAACCCGGCAGTGAACATGCCCAGAGGACATGACAGTGATGGAACAGCCCTGCAGCAGCTCCATGGCTTCAGGCAGCAGTAGCTGACTGCCACCATCACTCACTCATCAATTTATTCCTGTGCTGCCATGGCTGTCCGGAAAAGCCCTAGATTATCTTCAGTGGTATATATTTGCTGTTTCAACCAAGTCTCACACCTCACCTGCACACAGACGCCCCAGGAATGCTGAGGCTTGGCTGCTCTGTTAGAGCCATGGGGTTTTATGAATTGCTTTTCTTAGGTGCACCTATGGAGGAAGGGCACCTATAGTGCCTTTCTGCTCAGGGCTGCAGATCTCCAGCTCACATCTCAGATTCTCATGACAAATCTTTTCAGGTAGGGGTCTAATGGACCTAAGGAAGCCCATCTGAGCACTGAGTGCAAACTAAGCTTATAGGTCCAAGACATTTTCTAACATTTATCAAAATCTTTTCTTCTGCAGAACCCAACACAGCAGGTGATATGGAAAGGAGAGAAAAAAGCCTTTTCTCTGGCTGATGTGCAACATCCCAGTGGTAATATTTGCTGAATTACCACTTTCTCCACCTTTGGAGAACCATAACCAGCAAGGTAGTGTTAAAGTCTGATTGCAGGGTAGAAATCAGCTGTGTTTGAGTGTATAGATTTGTAGGTACTCTTCTACCTCCTCCACAAAACAAATTACAAATAGAGTTAGCTGCATCTGATAAAAAAAGCACATGATAAAAGACATGATAGTAGATTTGCACTCAAAACACCTGTCTCATTAGAACTGGTATTCTTTAGAAGTGATTTTTTAAAATAGAAAAATGAAACCAAAAGTGATACTTATATAAACATTTGTGATTTGACCTCCTGTTAGTCAGGTGTGCTCTATTAGAACTGCACGAAAAGACCTGGTATTTCCAACAATAACCAAGCACACCAGAGAAAAATAAAAGTATTAGGAGACAGTCCTCTAATAAACCAACTCAAAGCAAAGGGCATCTTTCATAGGCCATAATACATTTTATTGAACAAAGCTTTCCAACTAACTAATTCTAACTAATTTGGGCAGTCAGTTGGAGACACATATAAGGATTTGTCTCATTGCATTCAGGCATAGGAGATTTAGGATGGAGGAGGAGCAGCTAGATATTTACTCCAGGCCTACAATTCTGGAGGTAGCATGAGGTGTTGGGGAAGAATATGTCATCACACACCTGACATATCACAGCACCCTCTAAGAGCTCGTCAATAAAGAAAGTCCCATTTTATTTCCAGGCTGGTAGGCCAAGGGTGGAAAGAGATATGGAGAGCTAGAAAAGTATTTCACCTATGAAAAGTGGGACAGCTACCCAAATACTGTCCTGAGCACATCAATGGGGAAGAGAAAGTCAAGTGCATGCTCCCTGTGGAGCTTCTGCTCCCGGGGTCAGTGCAGGAGCTTGTGAAGCAGGCACAGTTTTGGCTGTTTTGCTGTTTGCAATTAGCCTCTTTGAAATGTTACAGTCTTAACCAAACAAAGAAAATTCCTTGGGCACTGAATATTTGGAAAACCACTGTCCCACTGAGATCAAAATGATGGGAGGGAATGCAAGGGGCACTCAGTACAAATTCAGTTCTGTGCAGCCTGTACCCTTGTGAGTAAGTCAAGTAGGACTTTGAAGACTTCCCTTTCCCTTAATTCTTGGATTTCATTATTCTTCCCATAGGAAAAAAACAATGCAAACACAGTGGGTAAGACATTAGGGTCAAGACTTTCATAAACAGGATCCCAGTGTTAGTCTCTGAACAAGCGACCTGTTTAGAAAAAAAGCACTGAGAAAGCAGTATCTCCCACTGCCTTAAACAAACACTGGCCTTCTGAGCATCAGGCTATTTAGGGGTCTCAGCCTTACTTTCGTTTCAGGTTTCATCTTCTCATATCACTGGCTCAGCAGTCCAATCTAATGAAGCTGTACATGTGAAGCCAGATCTAAGAAAAACCCTAAAAAGTTCCCAACTGACTCAAGCCAATAGAGAAATCCTGAGTGCGCCCTGGTGAGCACAGACTGCTATATTTACATCACACCTCAAATACCTGTAATTGCCAGTAAACCACAAACATCCTCTTCATTGATCTACAGGAATGTTCAATTTTGCAAGATGCTTTTCTGAATCTCAGTCTGGAGGTGCTCCTCCACCCTGGTGGCAGAGAGAACCCAATGGAGGGTTTAGTCTATCAATCTTTAAATAGCTCAAGATGGCTTAAATCCCTCCCATGGTTTGCTATCTCTGTACCCATCCCTTTGCATGTGCTGGACAGAATTAGAAGCAGGGGTAGCCTTTATTATGGTCAGGTTAGATTTGCCAATGGTTACAGCAATGTCTCATGACTAAGGAACATCTGCTTTAGATTTGCTCTGAAACACCCAAAGAGAGTCTGTGCTGCCCTATTTCTCCCCACTCACTGGCAAAGAGCCCTGTGCCAGCCTACATGTACCTTCTGCTTCACACATCACTGCTCAAGTTCCAAACTAAAACTGAGTGCCTTTGGTGCTTGGAAAAAAGAAATCCTTTCTTACCAGCTTTTGAACAAATTCTTCTGCTGAAAATAGAATGTCTATCCATGTATTCCTGAATATAGAGGAAATACTCTATGAATTTTAAAAAAATACTATCAGAAATGGAGCACTGAATGCTTTGCATCTGAACTGAAAGGAATTACAGATTCACAGAATCATAGAATATTCTGAGTTGGAAGCAACCCACAAGGATCATCGAGTCCAACTCCTAAGTGAATGCCTCTATGGGGATTGAATCCACAACCCTGGTACCATGAACACCATGTTTTATCCATCTGAGCTAATCTCAGGGTCAGGTCATCATCTTTTTTTTTCATATAACCTAACTCCCTATGCCATCATCCCATTANTTGAAGAATTTTGATTTACCAGTTTAAAATAAAAATGGTATTAATTATTAGTAATAATACAATACAGAAGTTGAGGACATGGACTACCACATATTAAACTTTTACTCCAGTAGTGCAGAGTCTATAGTCCCCAGTTCAGTACAGCTTTTATACCTAGACTTATGCCTAAAAGCCTAGCATGCACTGAACTCATTTCACAACCAGAGACCCAAATTCTAAAACCTCATTCCCTCATAAAATCTGGAGGAGATGAAAAAAATCCAGATCAGCACCAAAAGATCAGGCAGGATTAACTCAGGGACCTAGCATCTCTCCCAAGCAGTGCTTACCTAGCAACAGAGATCTACTGACCCCAGATCACATTACAGAGGACACGAGCACAAGAAATGCATTTTGTTATACACCAGAGAACAAATGAAATGATACATAAGGGATGAAATGTTCCAACAGCACCAGACAGGTCCTGGTCTATCTCTGTGCCCATGAACTGAGCCCCAGCAACAGCTGAATCAGAGTTAATCCTTCACACAAACTCCACCAAACACTGTTTCAATTGAAAAAGGCTTAAGATGAGATTACTTTTTTCCACACAAGTTCCTGTCACAACCACTGCTAAGACACTTGCATGCATTAAAATATGACAGATACTAAATCATGAAGTATGTTGTATTTCTGTTGAAATCCAACTGCTATTTCTTTGAAAAGGACTTGTAACATCCTAAATTTTAATTCAGCTTCTGTTTGTCTAAAATAGGTGTCTTGTTCCTCTGCAGTCTGTGTTATAGCTGTTGAGACTTTCAAAATACTATACACAGAGAAGATGATGTTTTTTATACACACTTACAAAAAACGGATCAAGTTTTCTCAAACCTTGTTAGTCCTCTCCTTGCATCAAGAGCCCATCCTGGTGACAAAAGGCTAAGCAGTGCTGAACGTTACAATGCCACAGACAAAAAACAATAGGAAGAAAATCCACAACAGAAATAAGTCAGTCTCTTAGTGAACAAGAACCCTGTTTCTGAATAAATGTCCTCAAGAGGAAGGAAAATCTGTGATTAAAACATAAGTTTTGTAAAACATAGCTAATTTGTTAAATTGTCTCAGAACAGACAAGGGTGTTTTTCCTAATGATTTCCATGGTGATACCAATGTTCCTCACACACAGCATTCCAAAAGCCAATAATACAGTATCTGCTGCTTTTATACCTCGCTGATACACCTGGCACACAGCATTTCATCATCTGTACTGGTCTTCCAGGTGCTAGAAGTGGTGATCCAACTTTCTGGCTGTTTGACGAGAAGAGATTCATGTCCAGTTCTTGCTGTTTCCAGGTTTGTGATTTTTCTTTCAGCTGCCAACAAATTTTCAAGCATATGATATGCCACAGATCTTGTGGTTTGGACCTCCTCCAGCACTTCACTAACATCTGCCAAATTCCTGTTAAATCCAACACTAGTTGATGAGCACTTTCCAATGGTGTGAAACTTAATTCAANTCAAGTTTTCTCAAACCTTGTTAGTCCTCTCCTTGCATCAAGAGCCCATCCTGGTGACAAAAGGCTAAGCAGTGCTGAACGTTACAATGCCACAGACAAAAAACAATAGGAAGAAAATCCACAACAGAAATAAGTCAGTCTCTTAGTGAACAAGAACCCTGTTTCTGAATAAATGTCCTCAAGAGGAAGGAAAATCTGTGATTAAAACATAAGTTTTGTAAAACATAGCTAATTTGTTAAATTGTCTCAGAACAGACAAGGGTGTTTTTCCTAATGATTTCCATGGTGATACCAATGTTCCTCACACACAGCATTCCAAAAGCCAATAATACAGTATCTGCTGCTTTTATACCTCGCTGATACACCTGGCACACAGCATTTCATCATCTGTACTGGTCTTCCAGGTGCTAGAAGTGGTGATCCAACTTTCTGGCTGTTTGACGAGAAGAGATTCATGTCCAGTTCTTGCTGTTTCCAGGTTTGTGATTTTTCTTTCAGCTGCCAACAAATTTTCAAGCATATGATATGCCACAGATCTTGTGGTTTGGACCTCCTCCAGCACTTCACTAACATCTGCCAAATTCCTGTTAAATCCAACACTAGTTGATGAGCACTTCCCGATGGTGTGAAACTTAATTCAAGTAACTAGTGGAGGCTTGGGAGCAATTAAATTTTAATCAGAGGTAAGTTCAGTTTTCAGCATTGTGAGTTATCTCTGGTGTCTAAATAGCTAATATCTGTAATAATACTCTTCTCCTCTTGGATTTAGGAGTATCAAGTCACAGAAAGGGAGAAAAGTAATAGCTTAAGAAGCCCCTTTCCCAAGAAAGCCACTCACCTTATTAATAACCTATGCAGTCTCTCTTTCTGACATGCCATCTGTATCCCAAATTACTCAGTTGTGTTTTCCAGGCAGCTCCAAGCATCTAGCCCTCTCCTGGCTGCCTCTCAATCTCCTACCCAAGACAGCCCCTCTGGCCCATCTCTGCTAGCAAGGCTGCTTGTTTAGCTGCTCTCCAACGTGTATTAGGCCAAAGGAGCACGAATAATGCTTCCTTTTGAAATCCTGGACAACTTCCTTTCAACCTCCTTCCCTCACACATCAGGTCCTTGATTTTGAGCTAGCTTTTGCCTGTTTTTTTGGCTTCTTTATCCAGCTGTGCCTGGAGCAGTGAGACACCCCCAACAGGGCTCCAAATCCCTCCTTCCCTTGGGCTATGAACTTAAAGATCTCCTGCCTAATCCACAGCCTTCCCCCATCCTAGTAGACATAAAGGACAGCACAATGGTTTCTCATTAAACAAATCAAGCCTTTCTAGCTCTCAGTCACAGGTGCAAGTTACAATCCTTTTACTATGCTGACACACTGCTCTTCCAAATTCAAACATACCCTGTTACCAACATAGAGACTTTCTTCATCCACTCCAGCAGGACCAACATGAAAAGTGGAGCTCATCATCTCCCAGGCTGTTCTTAATGTAAAATCTATGCCCCAAAACAGAGGTTGGTTGCTGAGGTCTAGGAACCATTCAGCAAAAGCTGCTCTTTGGTTTGAAATCTTTGTTAGAAGGTGGCCATACAATCAGAGCTGGGTTTCAGGGAGCACAAAACACAGCAGTGGGCTTCCTTGGCCTCAGAACGCTACACAGAAAGTGGAAGAGATAAAAGCAGCTGGGAGTTTCTTTTTATTTCTTTGTAAGAGAAAATACCCTAAACACCCTCAGCATGTGCAGCCTGGGGAAGTCAGATGAACAGCTGCCTGGAACTGAGCACTAATTCATCTACTTTGCTCTCTGTTAATGAATACAGACAATGAAAAATCAGTAGATGCAAACCCCCCACAATTTTTATAGATTTACAGACAGATTTTCTGTACCTCATCTAGTCATTTTTGTGCCTGTGCAAAGTGATGGCAACAGTTGGTGTAAAGTACCACAAAATTATCATAGGGATATTTTTATCTCCACTTCCACTGGTATGGCAAATAGCTACAGGTGTCAAAGGCAAAAGAAAATGTGTCTTTTAGCAGAGAAAAGGAATATTCAGCAGACTGAAAAACAAAACGAATATTCTATCCCCACTGTTGTCTCCAGTTCAGATAATATGCATGGATATGTACTACTTTGTCTGCAGTAAATCATATTTTTGTCTCTACCCCTATCTGAAATTTTTCCCATTTAAAGTGGTTTGCAATCTCTTTAGAGAAAGGCAGGAGGAGCATTAGTGTCAGCTACAATTCTCTGTTGGAATAGCCTATTTCACACTTCTCACCCTGTAAGACATGTACCTCACTATGCATTTCTCTTGGTACATTACAGATTGCAGCTCAAATCCAGCTGGATTAGTGACGAACTGCACTAAGCTCAAGGGGAGATTGAACACAGAGTGAACAAACCATGTTCTGACTTGTACAGCCTTTCCTGGATTCTTTGCTATAAATTTTTAAACAAAAAACCCCACTGTGTAAGGTAAGCAAAACATCTCCATAAGATGTGCATGCAGCTATGAGACAATCTTCTTAGTTAATGCCAAGCTTTAGGGCCACAGTTATAACAAGACAACTATTCCCATTTACAAATGCAAAATCCCTTTGAAGCTGAATATATACAGAGCTCAAAAAAGCACAAAATCCCAAATACTGTTAAGAGGAGGAAAGGGGAAATTTCACTTCCCATCAAACCAGCAAGGACAATACAGCTCAGCACAATGGCATTACAGTAGGAACACTTGGATAAACCATCCCTCCTCAAAAATATACACTTGCACTGGTTCACAGACTTTTAAAGCAAAACGGTATTGTCAATAATCTGCTCACACCTATGTGGGAACAAGAAGGTACTGTTTCAGCCCGTGTAAAAACACTCAGGCTCTGGGGTTTGCATCACTGTCAGATTGGTCTTGCCATGTAACTGCTGAATCTGCTTGCTGAGAAAGTAGTGAGATAGGAGAGCACGTAGAGGTGGGG
>WEKX01027795.1:0-71982 GCA_013390025.1 Pitta sordida
ATGGTCTAGAAAATGGGAGGCTCAGATTGACTGAGCATGGTGTCCATGGCTCCGGGGTTGGGGGAGCAATCCCTGTGTGGGAGTCACTTGGGAGTCAAACTAGATGATCCTTATGGGAACCTGTGAACCTGTGAATTAAATTTAAATTCCATGAACTTGTTAAAGAACACGGGAGGGAGAAAAAAGCCATTCTACAGCCAAGTTCACCCATGTAACAGAATTCTGTGATTCTATGACCATCAATTCACGACCAACAGAAGACAACATGTCAAGAACACTTATAGCAGCACCTGATCCTCAAAATGCCAACTCATTGCCTTCTTGAGGATGCAAGTTGACTTTTTTCCCTTATGAAAAGCATTCAGGAAATTTAGCTCAATTATGTACTGGATGTCATCACTGCCACCTCAAAAAGAAACTTTGCCCAAGGCTAATGCTTTCAGGATAAATAAGATTACTGGAAGGTAAAATATAATTATAATAGATGCTTATAACATAAAATTCACTACTTAGAGGGTGGTGAGGCCATGGCACAGGCTGCCCAGAGAAGCTGTGGATGTCCCCATCCCTGGATGTGTTCAAGACCAGGTTAGATGGGGCTTGGAGAAACCTGGTCTAGTGGAAGTGTCCTGGTCTAGTGTCCTGGTCTAGTGTCCCTGCCCATGGCAGGGGGTCGAAATTGGATGATCTATAGGTTCCTTCCAATCCAAAACATTCTTTGACAATTATAAAGTAAAATTGGTGTTACAGTGTCATTTGATTCTTATTATTTTTAATAGAGAAGGACCTCACAAGAAGGTGAGACATAAGCAGCAAAAATGCTTCTTGCTCAATGGGAATGAGGAGAAGGAAGGAGACACACTGAAGGGATGAGTTTGAGTTGAAAAGGAAACTGGTACCAAATGCAGCAGAAACTTCCTCATTAAGGAACAGTTTAGAGAAGACACGAGGAATCTCCCTGCTTTCTACCACATACTAGAAAAACAGGAAATCTCCCTCAAAAAAATAAAAAGTCAGGAAATACTTGAGAGATAAGTGATTTTTTTTTGAATAATTGACCTGTAGCACAAGTAGTGGAAGCCAAGAACTCCAGGATCCAAAGGCACAGGGAAATCATAACAAGACCAGCCAAAGTTGTCCTAACTAAGCTGTAACATGAAATGCTGAAGCCAAACTTAATGATTAACCACCAGGAGAAACCCAGGGAGAAATCATCACCACATCTGCATATCAGGACATTACTTTCTCTTCTTTTGAGCACATTATTACTGGTCACCATCCAAAAGAGAGACTCTTGAGCTAAATGAACCCTGTGTCTCTCTAGGCAATTCCTAGGCTACTTATAATTAAAAGCACCATTAAGCCTTCAGAGAACCAGATGCCAATCCATGTCAAAAGTTACACAGCTGAGTAGGGTTTAATTATGCTGCATTCAAGAGACACACCATATCCTGAAAAGATGTCATTTTATAGGAAGGTTTTTCCATATCTTAACCATCTTAAGATCATTTGAGATGTTCTTGTCTGTATTATTCCTTGTTTAGAAAAGGAAAGACCATCCCTAGTTATCTTCCTGAAAGCTCGAGATGGGGTAAGTGGCAAACAGAAAAAAAAAAAAAGCCCATTTAATCACTGATGTGGTAGGGAAGCCAACCAAAAAAAAAAAAATTAAAAAAGTTTATATGGAGAAATCATCCCTTCCTTGCCATTTCACAATTTTTGGGGGGTATTCTGGGCTCCCTTTTTGCATGTTTTTTGAGGGTCTGTACATCAAAGCATCTGCACATTCTTGTGAACTGATAAATGTTACAAGCCCATTTGATCCATGACTGAAAAAGACTTTTAAAAACAATGTGAAAAAGTGACTAAGCCCCACGAAAAGAACTCTTGCACAACCTGGCCCAGGTGCAGCACAAATATCTTCCCATAATATATTTTGGATTACGGCACTGATCAAGTTTATTCCTCTGCATTGAAATGGGAAAAGAGAGTCCAAATTACAAATCACCTCAGAAACAGCCATCACATAAGATACTAAAAATATTATCATCTAAACACAGGAAGGTCAAAAAATAAATTCTTAACTGCTTTCCCTACATAACGCAGAAAACAAGTCTATTCTTATGCACACACCAAGGCCAGTGAGTTTGGGAAAAAGACAGATGGGAGAATATGTAGGAGAATATGTTCTCTGAATACTTCCACAAATAGGCTACCAAAAGCCAAGAGAGTTGTTGTGTCACAAGGGAAGCAGGAGTCACAGGAGATGCCCTTCTTGACATTCCTCACCGGGAAATCTTCTTGAGCAGACAGGGAAGTCTTTGCTACTTGTTCCCATGGCAGTATCTCCAGACACTCATGCCTTTTCGTTTTCCTATAGTATTTTCAAACAAAATGGCCCCATGGTCACGGAGTGACAGATGCCACTTTGTCAGCCTTCCCAGAAACATGGTGATGATCATCACAAAGAATTACAGTGATACAAGAACCATCAATGGTCTGTGCTGAACTTCCCTGTTACGAGTTCTCATTCTCCCACTCTTTCAGCCACTCATGTAACTCAAATCTTTTGGACAATTCGCTCAAATGGCAGAAAAAAAATAAAAAGAAATCAAAGCAGCAAAATCCCAAACCATAACTATCAGTCTGAAAGTTCACAGGTTCACAGGTTATTNGTCAAGATGTGTTCTGACCTGCACCGAATGTGGAGAGCAGATGAAGATGCTTCTTCTTAGGATTGTATTTTATCCATTCCTTTTGTGACATCCTGGTTGGCATCCCCATCAACAGCAAGGCCAGTATTGGTGGTGTAGCCAAAAGTAGTCAGCCACCTACTGCTGCAGTTCTGAAATCACTTTCATGTGGCAGCGCTTTGTTAAAGGTTGGACTTGATGATCTCAGAAGACTTTTGCAATTTAAATGATCTAATTGTAAATTGGGCCCCTAAGAGGGATATAACACCTCTTATATGAGGAAAGGCTGTCAGAATTGGGATTGTTAAGCCTGGAGAAGCAAAGGTTCCAGGGTGACCTTAATTTTGGCCTTTCAGTATGTGAAGAGGGCTACAAGAGAGCTGGAGAGGGATTTTTTTTTACAAAGACTTGTAGTGCTGGGACAAGGAGAATGGCTACAAACTGACAGAGGACAGGTTTAGATTAGATGTTAGGAAGAAAACGTTGTCTGTGAGGGTAGTGAGGAAATGGCACAGGCTGGGCAGAGAAGCTGTGGATGCCTCATCCCTGGAAGCATCCAAGGCCAGGTTGGATAGGGCTTGGAGCAATCTGGTCTAGTGGAAGGTGTCCCTGCATGTGGCACAGGGTTCGAACTAGTGGATCTTCCAACCCAAACCACTCTCACCCAAAACCCCCTGTGAGAAGCAGATGTCCCACACCCAGAACCCAAAGACTGTGTTCTTGCTCTCCAACTATCCAGTGACCAAACAGCAAATGACATAGTGTGTTTCCAGCACAACCCTATTGTTTCCAACAAATGCACCCACATTACTCTGGCACCCACAAGAAATTGGGACCAAAATTAAGTAAACTAAGAGACTAAAAGAAAGGTGTACTTCAATTAAAAAATGACCATATTTTTGTTATTTCATCCTAAAAACTAGATCCATATCATTAATTCCATGAATTCACTTTCTTATTTTAAATACTTTCGCTGTCTAACAGAGGGTCTTGTTTGCAGTCAAGTCATAGCAAAACTGATGAATGACAACACAGCTGGATCTCAACAGCCCTTCCACTAAACTACAGTGTAAAAATTAGGAGAGTGCCAGAGATTACTAGGAAAAATGCTGCAACACACCTGTAGATTTCCAATCAAAAGTCATCTCATGGAGAGGGAAACAATTCCAGGTGCAGAGGAAGCAAAGCAAAGGCAAGCACAGCAAAGGTTGCAATAATGCAGCTTCAGACCAAGATATAGCTGCTTTTATTGCAATGACACTAAATGGCATTTCCAGATGTGAGACAGGAAAATAATCTGACGAGTATCTTTGCCTACAATGCTAGAAACTATACGTTGAATAATACAAGCTCTATACAAGACATCCATGGAGAAAAAAATAAAATTAAAAATCCACTTTTGTTTCTTCTTCATATCCTGAGCTGGTTAAAGCTGTCCACATCCTCCAGTTGCTACCAGCAGCATTTATTTATCACCATCCTCAATTGTGAAAGCAAAATCCAACTGATAATGCAGGATATTCCTGCAAAACCAAACTGAGATGGATGGGGATGAGAGGTATAATTTCAGACAGTTTATATTGCTCACTGTATCAGGAACACTGCATTCAGGGTGCAGGAAGGGTTAGTGGTAAATTGAGGGCTGTGGAAGATAACAGAAAAGTTTACAAACAACAGAAAAATGAGCTACTTTGGGTATTCAGGGAAAAGAGCAATCAGAGAACAAGTTTGGGTATGAAAGATCCTTCCTCACCCCATCCCTGCTCACGTCCCCTACAAAATGCTTCCTGTCATCATAACCCCTGTTCCCCTAATACATATCCCCATGATTCTTTTCATGATCTCTCCACATCCTCCCTGTATTCATGGTCATTTTCTCTCTGTAGTTTCCAGTTCTATCCATGTCTCAATTAGTTCTCCAAAGCATCTCCCCAGTACCAGAGAGGCAGCAAGGAGCACACATGGGTAGTCTAGACCTGGACACATATTAACTGATTGACTGCATGATAAAAAAAAAATAGATAATCAATGAATTCACCTGTATTTTCCTTGAAGACGGTGAGACATTAAGTTTTTGTGTGCTTCATGAACATTGTTGGTTAGGTAGAGGAGAGAATCAGTGAACTGTATCCTTTCTCTGATGTGATTAACTCAACTAACCTACTGCAGTGGAAGAGGCAGAAAGATACCGACAGGAGAAAGCCTTAAAGTAGTGAAAGCCTTGAAACTATACAAAAAAACCCCAAAAAACAAAAAAAACAAACTCAAAAAAAGGAAATAGGAAATTTCTGAAAAACACCTAATGGTGCTCATCTGCTTGCTCTCACTTTCAAGCCAGTGCCCCAAACACTGTTTTTGTATTTAATTTTCTGGTTCGCCAAGTAGAAAAATAACCCATTCCTCAGGCTTCCAGCTTTCCTTTACGCACTTGGTTAGGACTGAGGTGAACATTCAAATCTGTCATTGAAGGTTTCAGGTGCTCCTAGCTCTGGTTTGCACTCCATGAAAGCTTTGCACTCCACATCACCATCACTGAATCATAAAATACCAAATATTGGAAAAGACCTTTAAGGTCATCAAGTTCAATCGGTGATGCAGCACCACTAGGATGTTCACCACTAAAACATGTCCTCAAGTGCCATATTCAAACATTTCTTGAATAATTCCAGGGATGGTAATTCCATTACTTTCTTGGGCAGCCTGTTCCAATGCTTGACAACTCTCTTAGTGAAAAAAACGTCCCTAATGTCCAACCTGAATCTCTCCTGGTACAACTTGAGGCCATTTCATCTCATCCTGTCACTTGTTACCAGGGAGAAGAGACTGGTATTCACCTCAATACCACCTCCCTTCAGGCAGTTGTATAGAGTGCTAAGGTCTTCCCTCAGAATCCTTTTCTCCAGGACAGAATGACACTGCCCCGAATAAACCACCTTCTAACCTACCACACCAACCAATCATCCCACCATATCCCAGTAGCTGGAACTCAGCCTGTTCAGCTGGGAGTACAGCAAGATTAATTTAACCCAAGAGAAAACACAAGCTGTCTCACAGTGTTAAGACTACATCTTGTCTGACCAAAAATTCAGTAGTTTTTCAATTATTTTTAATAGGGTTTTGTTTGGAATCAATCAAGACCTTGCAGTTGGCTCGGGACACCAATGCCAAAGTGTTGGACAGGGCTGAAAAGTTCACTTAAAAGAGAGGGGAACCCTGACTTTTATTGGCTTAAAATGATCAAAAAACACACCTTTGGGCTGCAGCTCTGTGATGCATTGGTTTTGACAGGGGAGGTGACCCCAGACCTCCCCACAGTGCTCCCTCCCACCCCCACCACGGCAGGCTCTCCGCTCTCCTGCTAATACAGCAGCTAGCAGCTCATGCTGTAAATCAGATCAATGAAACATTCAGTTAAAAATAACAGCCCAACCCTCCTCCATTGCAGGAGAACCTTTAGTATTACAAATGATGAAAGCGTGTTTCTAAAAAAAGCAAGCTGAGTTGAGAGAGATTTCTGAGAAGGTGGAAGGAAAAACAGCTCCAAGTCCGGCCAGGAGAACAAGGGCTGGGCTGCTCCAAACATTGCTGGGTCTCCAGAATAATCCTGAGAGAGTAATTGCGTATTGGAATGGGCTGCCCAGGGAGGTGGTGGAGTCGCCATCCCTGGAGGTGTTTAAGAGAAGACTGGACGAGGAGCTTAGTGACATGGTCTAGCTGGGGGGTGTAGGGCTGGATGACCCTGGGCCCCTTCCGGCTCGGAGTGGCCTGCTGGACTGTGAGGGATCTAGGCTGGTGTTACACTCTGGGATGTGCTCTCGGTCTCTGTACGGGTGTTAGATGGTGAGTTGGACTAGATGATCCTTGTGGGTCCCTTCCAACTCATAATATTCTGTGATTCTGTGATTCTGTGAAACAGGTCTCAATATTCACAGTTCATGGCTACTTAGATGAAAGATGGTGCCTGGCTCCCCATTCTGGTCTGAGGTGGTGATGCTGCAGGAGCAGGACTTCAGAGGACACCTCTGTCCTCTGCTGTGAGCCAGTCCTTGGGCATCTCCTTGTCCAGCAGGCTGTGTTATTCCTGCCTCGTGACTGGGATACAGAGAGGAAAATACTGGGATGAAAGCTCTGCAATGTGCTCTCGGTCTCTTTACGGGTGTTAGATGGTGAGTTGGACTAGATGATCCTTGTGGGTCCCTTCCAACTCATAATATTCTGTGATTCTGTGATTCTGTGATTCTGTGAAAGGGATGCAGCTCCCAAGGTCAAGAAACATCTTCCTTGTGGTGAGCACAAGCCTGTGGTACTCAGTGAAAGTGTGAGAGAAAAGAGAAGCAACATCCCTTAGTTTCTTACAAATGTGATGCAGGGAAACATAAGGGATGTGGGGGTTGGGTTTTTTTCCCTGTTTCCACGTTATCTAAGCACATACTAAACAAATATCCAGCTGTCTTCATCCTGCAATCCAGATGGATGTCCCTCTGCAACAGGAGGATGCATTGCAGCATCTCACCTCATGTTGCCGACACCAGGATTCAATACAGTGATTGTGGCTTTTAATGCCTTTTCCAAACATCTAATTCACTCTGTATTAATCCCTCAGAGCAGCTACTCCTTCATTTTACCCTTTGAGACTCCAGGCTAAAATATTCATCAGCTTGAACACAAAAACCTACAGCTCTGAGTAGTTGTTCAGGACAGAGGACGTGCTGTTACACAGTTCTCTGATATAGTACAGAACTATAACACCACCCTTGCAATAAAAATACAGAACGAGCTTCTAAAGATGTCTTTCTACACTACATGTTTCTAAGTGAATTTAGGTTTAATGACAAGCTCTTCTTGCTTATTTCTCCCTTATTCTCATCCTTCTTGTTGGGAGGAGGGGGCTGACAGCGGCTGCTCTTTCTCAAGCTCCATATTAAATAAAAGGGACACAAAAATATAATAAAAATACACTCTTAAGTCATAGCACAGACGTATTTCAAATGAATGTCACTGAAATCCTCCAAACTATCAGAAAGCTATTTCAGTACGGGATTTCACTTACTTGAGACATTCAAGATATTCATACAACTTCTAGAAAGTTGAATCACCTCCAAGTATTTTAACTCAATTGATTGGACAAACTCTCCAGCACAAGACGGTGACAACAACCTCACAGACCACCATCTCCAGTTTTCCCAGGCTCCAGAGGACTTCCTAAAGTTGTTTGTATGAGATACCAGGGTTTTTCAGGACCTACTGCCCTGAAGCAGCCCTCCTATGATGCTCATCATCATCTCCTCGCTTCCTTTTACTCTCCAATACATTTTTAATTATTCAAGACAGGAACCATCTTCCAGCTCCCAGCACCTCTATCCTACAGCACTGCTGAAGCTCAATGACTACCAGCTGGAACCTCAACAGCAGGGCTCTACTTTGATGACATGTAAGGAGGAGTTTTCTGATGGGACGGTCAAGCTCAGTCCTTTCTTTGTCATTCCTATGGCCTCCTGCCATACATCTCCAGCATACAATGGCTTCAGCTGGATGCAGGTCTGATCTTTAGGGCCATCGTTTAGTGGTGGACCTGGCAGTGTTAGGTCAGGTGTTGGACTCAGTGATCTTAGAGATTTAGAACTGAAGAAGCAAACCATTAACCTGTGTGTGTCATCCACATCTGAGCCACAACACGTCACAAACAAGGAACAGGAACCAATACACACAATTTAACGTCACTTTGACTACGACAGAGCCAAAGCGAGGTGATTCCAGACCAAGGTGATTCCAGACCTAACTCAACCCAGCATATGCAGATTAAAGACATTCAGACCTCAAACCCTGAAGGTAAGTGAATAACAGCACCCAATCCCCTCAGTTGTCTCACCTCAAATAGACAGGAGGGAGGTGTCGACACTGAAGTGGTGCTTTGCAATTCAGCCAATTTGTGTTCAATTGTAAGGGTGGAATAAGCTCTGGAAAGCAGTGGGTGTATATCTAGGAGAATTAAAGACAAGTCGCAGTCCTCTCACCTGTATCCAAAGCATCCCAGAGCTGCAAAATGCATAGGAAACACTCTTGGCTGAATGGGGCTTTGTTGTGCTTCAGTACAGCACACCAAGGAATGGACTTGCATAATTTTAATTTTTAATGTTCGAGTAGATTAAATTAAAACACAAAATAAAATTAAAAATATAAAAAGATACAACCATTATAATCAAGGCGGCAAGAAACTGGCACTGTGTTTATGACTCAAACAGTTTGGGAGTTATCCTGAACCAGTTCATACTATTGATCAAGGCATTCCTTTGCACCAGCCTGCTGCAGTGGGCAGATAAAAACATAGATGCACCATCTGCATAAAACGTGTTTAGACACATAAATCCTTGCAAAGTGGATTTTTCTTTTGAGGCAAAACCAGAACAACTTATATGCTGCATTAAATATTTTCTTCTTTGTCCTCTCCTCGACCGTCTGCAAGACCAATTAAAGTGCTTTTGCACAAAACAGGCAAAGAGGAGTGTGCTCCAAAAATAAATAAATACATAATGAAGCCACTCTTTGCTTTGAATACGATATCCAATGAAAAACAAGCATAACAACTTAAAGATTCCCACAGTGAAAGAGAAGAAAATGTGCAAGGTTTAATCACACACTTACAAGGCAACAAAATAGATTTCTCAGGTCTTAATATCTCTTGTGAAATTTTAAGTGCCCAGACACAAATATCAGTGACATGCTGCAGCAAGCTGAGCTCTCACACAGGAATACGTGAGAGTCCCTCCCTTGTGCTCACATACACACATTTGCTCTTTCCATCACTTTTCTATTTGTTAAGAGATCAAAATGAAACTATGAGCGATCGTGCTGTGGCTTAACATGTTCCTGCCCTCATGGAGGTCTTGCTGTCACACAGCTCAGCAACCTCCTGGTCCAGCTATACTGCAACCTCTGGAAGAACCAGCCAGATTTCCCTGCACACCATCCAGTAATGGGATTCATGGCCACAGCCTCAGGATGGAGAGAGAACACTGAGTTTAACTGGTCTCCCAGTTACCAACTGGAATGGTAACTGAAAAAAGGGTAGAGAGATGGTCTGACAAGGAAAACTCAATAACTACTTTCTTCTCACTCAAACTGCCCTTTACCATGTCTTCACAGGGTGAGGGAGGAACTGTTCCCATCAAAACCCCACCATCTTAGCTGCAAAGGAAAATTTTTTTACAATTAAGTGGGTGAATCTCTGGACCAGGTTGCCCAGAGAGGGGGCAGATGCCCCATCCCTGGAAATATTCAAACTCAGTTTGCATGGGGCAATCTGAGCAATCTGGTTTAGTGGAAAATGTCCTTACCCATGGCAGTGGGGTTGGACCAGATGAACTTTAAAGGTCCCTTCCAACCCATTTTATGATTCTATGATGCCACTCAACCCCAGCCTCAATGATGTAGCTGGTTGCTGACTATTTTTCCTTGGATAAAATTGGTTTCATTTGCCTCCCCATCCCTGACTTCTGATTCAGGGGCTGAGTACCCAAGGAACAACTTGGTCTTACTATTCAATACTGAAGTATCACAGAATCATAGAATCACAGAATACTATGAGTTGGAAGGGACTCACAAGGATCATCTAGTCCAACTCACCAGCTAACACCCATACAGAGACCAAATGCACGTCCTAGAGTGGTAAACATAACCCTAAATCCTTCAGAGGCGCACAGGCCACTCCGAGCCAGGAGAGACCTAAGGGAGGTATTAAATACCTCAGCCTTTTCCTCAGCCTTTGTCACTATGTTTCTCCCTCACCCCATAAAGAATGAAGATTCTCCTTCAGTCTCCTTTTTTTTTGCTGATGTATTTATAGAAACATTTTTTTATTTTTTCAATGGCAGAAACCAGATTAAGTTCTAGTTAAGGTTTTGCCTTTCTAATTTTCTCCCTGCATATCCTCACAACATCGTTGTTGACCTCTTGAGTTGCCCATCTCTTCTCCCAAAGCTCATAAACCTTCTTTTTGCCCTTGAGTTCCAGCCAAAGCTTTCTGATCAGCCAGGCAAGTCTTCTTCCCCACCAGCTCATCTTTTGGTACAAGGGGACATCCTGCTCCTGCATCTTTAAGATTTCCTAGCGCATCCAGCCTTCCTGGCCTCCTTTCTTCTTCAGGACTGCCTCCAAAGGGACTCTGGAAGTCCAAGTTAACAGCTCTGCAGGCACATTTCCTTACTTCTCCAAGAACCAAAAAGTCTATCATCTCGTGATCACTGGGCCCTACATGGCCTCCAACCATGGCACAATCCACAAGTTCTTCTCTGTTCACAAAGAGATCCACTGGGTGCCTTCCCTTGCTGGCTCCCTCACTAGATGTGACAGGAAGTTCCACACACTGCAGGAACCTCCTGGCCTGTTTCCTCTCTGCTGTGTTGTATTTCCAGCAGACACCTGGTAAGTAGAAGTGGGCATTGGTGCAGAGTCCCTTTACCCGGGCTATTGATGCCACCACATTTTGGGGGACGAAGCCTCAATTCCTATGTGACCACTCTCAGGTGATTCCATGGGTTCTAACACATCCAATAATGCTGGTGCCTTTGGATGTCCACATGGATGTCCAGCTCCTACCTCCAGTGAGACAGCAGAACACAGGACCTCACTGACGCATTGTCCCTCAAACCTTGACACTCCATCCCCAGGCTTCTTGAGCCTGATTTTATCCTTTTCTTCCTTCATATTTAGTTTAAAGGTTTTTTTCCATGAGCCCTGATAACTCCCGTGCAGAGCTCCTTTTCCCCTTTGAGACAGGTGAACTCCGTGTGCCATCAGCAGACCTGGTGTCATATAAAGCAACCTACAATTAAAAACCAAAAAATTCTGCCAGAGACACCAGGTTTGGAGTGAGGCATTGATCTCTTGGCTTTTCCTGGTTTTTCCCCCATCATTCCCTGCCATTGGAAGGACAGAGGAGACCACTACCTCTGCTCCTGATCCCTTAACCAGTCAACCTCACTCCGAACTACAAAAGAGCTGACAGGAGAGAGAAATCATTGCCCTATGCAGTTGAAACAAGAGGAAAATAACTTGCAATAATAAAATAAATTAGGAGGGGGGAAAAAAAGAAGAAGAAAACCAAGCACCCAAGAAATGAAAACAAAAGCTAAGAGGTGAATAATTCATTTAAGCAATATGCAGTGCCCATACTCTCCCTGAATTGTTTATATTGAAGGTTCATGGTTTAATCAGAACTACCGTAAAAAGAAAAGCCAGAGTCAGAAGTACAACATTTATCTTGAGTAAACAAAATAGGTTTCTCGGTAAGGCATTTTCATTTAAAGTAGGGGAAAAAAAAATAAAAAATAGGCTGCAGTTTGTCGAGTGACCAGCAAGGGGAGACGGTGACTACGGCTTTGAGTCAACCACGCATATGCAGCTTTGGGGTGGAGAAAACTCAAATAAACAATTCTGAGGTAGTAGCATTGATAAAACATTGAAGACTGCCAGAAGATGCCAGAGGATGATCGACAGAGAGCAGAAAATCCACTCAGGTAGAAAAGAGAGAAGGCTTGAGACATACTATGAGAGGAAAAAAAAAATCGTGTTTTGCTTGGAAATTTGACTTTCCCTGCAAGATTTAACAGAGAGCATGTGCTGGATAGCACTTGAAGGGAAAAAGGCAAAGGGCAAATGAAATCAAGTCAGGATGGAGCTTGGGATAAGAAAATAAGAATTCAATCTGCACGTACTTCTGAGTACAATATTCTGATAGTGGCATGTTTTTCAGAACAGACTTGGGCCAGTTCCTCTGGTGCCCTTGAGGAGACATCTAGGAAGGTCCCAGATACCTGAGAAAACTCTTCAGAAAGCAAGGCCTTATCACTGAACCCCAGCCCTAGAAACAAATCGGGGGAAAAATACAAATTAAGATATATTTTCAAAATAATAGCTGAAATCTGCTTGCAAGGAGTGGGATTTAATAATATTACACAGCATTTAAAGCAAAATGCCAGCAGTAGGAACTGATTAAGCTCTGTATGGGGAACAGCAGCAAAAGCACTGCTGCCTCTTTAGCCATGCTGGGAACAGGGAATGGGGCCACCACGGGCTCCAGGGCCATGGGGAGGAGCAGTCGGAGCCTTATGTTCCTCCTCCCCATTAATCTCATTAATCTCACATTTCCTCTGCTGTTGATGATTACTCAGAATGTTAATTGGCATCCTTTATGCGTATTATTTACTGAATGTCACAAATCTGTTTAGCTCTGTATATGAAATGGGGCTGGAATATGCCAGTGCTCTCCATGTTTGGGAAAGCTGAAATAAAGAAAATAAAATAAATTTTTAAAAATCCTTTTTAAAAACATTTAAAAAAATAAACTAGTAAGCTTTTTAATTAGTTACTTTAATTCTTAAATTTTTTTAAAGCCCTTTTTGAGGACTTGTTTCAAAGTCAGTGATTTCTTCATTAAGTGCAATATAATCAGTTGACTCAGATAAATATATACAACTCTTTTTTTTCTAATTCTAGAATAACATTCTAAGAAGGAGGAACAGACAGCAACACAAAAATACCCAGGAAAAGACTTATTTCCTACTATTAGACAGGACTATATGAAACAACTATTCCAGCTACGATACAAATTACCACTAAAGATACTCCAGGTGGGAAAAACAGATGTAGTTTAAGACAACTATTTCTGCTGTTAAAGAACTCCGCAGGTTTTCCAGACACAGCCTGTTACACCTTGAAAAATGGAAGTTTCACTGGCCATCTGTTCCTAGCAAAGAACACCCAGTAATGGGTCTGGCCAGAAAGCCCAACTCAAAGTCAACACCACGAGCATAGGCCACTCCAGAGCACAATGAATAGCCAAGATCAGATGTCAGGGGTAGAATTTGGATGGAGATCACACAATATTAACCATTTAAAACAAGGAAACCACTGCAAGAGCAGAAAACACCATCCAGAGGTGAACATCTGCAAGCGCCCTGCCCACAACATTCCTACACATCGACTCCAGCGGTTGGGTCTACAGTATATAGCAGCAACTCCAATGTGTTGAAAGGATATGAAAGAAAACAAGCAAAATCAAAGAAAAAAAAACCTGAAATGGGAAGGATTATCAAAGAAAGAAAAAAGGAAAAAAACACCTCACCCACAATTTTATTCCTTTGTGTTGTGGAGACACTTGTTCAGCACCAGGCAGCAATAACCCAAGGCCCGTCTCAGCAGTGTTATCCCTGTTCAGAGAAAAGGGAAAAAAAAAATGAAAATCAGAAGTAAAAAAACACATACAGGTTTTTATCTGCTCTGTTTCCCCCAGTCTGAAGCTCAGGGATTCCCAAGACTGAGGTTTAGTCTTTAGATTCAACTGCCTTTGGGAGTTTTCACACCCTATGAATTCGTTAAAGAAACATATACATAGATTAGGCAAGCTTTGCTTTGGGCCTACACAATGTCTGTTGACAATGTAACACACACATAGAAGAAGAAAACAAAGAAGCACTTCTTCACTTTAATTGCCAGGTTCAAACATGGGGGCATACCCAGTGAAACACAGCAAGTAATTTTTATTTTCTGCAGTTTCTGATGTCACATTAGTGTAATTTCTGCCTGCTTAGTGATCTTGTATTTTATATTCAGTATTAGCCAGTTAAAAGGATCTGTCAGCATTTTTCCTATATCTCCTATTTTTAAAAAAAAAAGAAGAAGAAGAATTAAAAAAACGCTGTGATACTAAAGGTATTGCTGAGACAGAATCATGTAACAACCAAGTGGTCCCAGCACTGAATTTCTGAACACATCCAGGGCTGGTGACACCACCACTTCCCTGGGCAGCCTGTTCCAATGCTTGACCAATTCTCTTCCAATTCCGCTACTTCAGTGCAGAATTTTTTCCCTAACATCAAATCTAAACCTCCCCTGGTGCAACTTGAGGCCATTTACTCCCATCAGGAATAGCATCCACAAGGATCTAATACCTCAGATAACTCAGAAAACTCTAATGACATAATAAACACATTTCCCACACACACACTTTTACAACTGATTTTTTTTTTCTTCTTGGTCCAAATTGGAAACTAATGCTTCAGAAGGAATTTAAAATGCTTTTAATGCAGCTTATTATGGTTTAATAAAAAAATAAGAAGGAAGAAAAAGAATGGCTTTTACACTGTGTAAAGTGAGGCAATAAAACGTATTCCAGATTCTTTATAGCACTTATTCCTCAAAGAAAGTGTTTTAATCAAACTGCTGATATTTTTGGCTTCTTTTAAGCAGGAAGAGCATGATCACACAAGACCCAGCCTCCCAGACCAGTCATGAAAGTCTTCTAATCCTCCTCATGATGGGACGGTTGAGAAAGCCAAATCACATGGGACGACACTGGGCTGGAGAGAGCAGCAAAAGATGCTGAAAGAGCTCCTGCCCTGAGCTTTCATACCCTGAGAAAAACCACCCAATTACCCTTTTCTCCTCTTTGATGAACACAATCCATTTCAACACTCTCAAAAGCCAACAGCAGAAACTCCAACATATGGGAGAAAATAATCATTAAGAGTCCTTAAGTTAAAGTACAGTACCAGGCACCAGCTTTCAAAGACAAGGTAAACAAGACCTTTAAATTTTAAGATGTTGCTCGGCAACACCTTCTCACACTACATCACACAACATTTCTTCCTTGTTATGTCTCTGGCCAAGGGTCAAAGTTCTTCTTCCCAAGACATAAGCCTTGCTATAGAGTGATGAAAATCCCACATCCAGCTAACTCAGGAATAATCCACATCTCCATCCTGGAGACCTTCCAAAAATCAAGACATGTTGTGATTTCTCAAGGAGGCAGAAATTCCCTCTCTGTAATCACTGAACAGTGACACATGAAGCCACTGCACAGATGGAGGTCTCCTCGTACAAATCCTATTCCTCCTGTACCACAGCCCTGGAAGTGTTCAAGGCCAGGTTGGATGGAGCGTGGAGCAACCTGGTCGAGTGGAAGGTGTCCCTGCCCATGGCAGAGGGGTGGACCAAGATGAATTTTAAGGTTCCTTCCACCCATTTCAGGATCCTATGATCTAAGGAGGCATTAATATGAAGCAGCAGTCTACCAGGTGACATCCACACATCGGCAACTAAACAGAAAGTCTATGTCTCAACATTCAACAGTCTTGGGAGGGGTTTTTTTCTGGGTTTCATGTGTGCATTTTGATTGTTTGTTTTAATCTATTAGAAAAATGTAAAAGCAGAGATAATTGCTTAGTGTACAGCTAACATACATACCAACCTTCTCTAGCACCAGCACTGCCCATTCCCTTGTCTGATGAGTGTCACACCTCAGTATGTTCAGAGGTCCCAGAAAAGCACAAGCAGCAGAGGATCACAGAATTCTAGAATCACACAGTTCTGAGTTGTAAAGGAATTTTACTCCTGAAAGGAGTCAGGTGGGGGTCGATCTCTTCTCTCAGGCAACTGGTGACAGAACAAGAGGACACAGTCTTAAGCTCCATCAGGGGAGGTTTAGGCTTAATATTTGGAAGAAATTTTTCACTGGAAGGGTGATCCGCCTTTGGTATGGGCTGTCCAGGGAGGTGGTGGAGGCACCGTCCCTGGAGGTGTTCAGGAGTAGGCTGGATGAGGCACTTGGTGACATGTTTTAGACGATAGGTTGTTGTTGAATTATAGGTTGGACTTAATGATCTCCAAGTTCTGTTCCAACATCACTAATACTGGGATATTGTAACTTAAAGTTCATCTCATCGCCTTGCCATGGGCAGGGACACCTTCCACTAGACCAGGTTTCTCAGAGCTCCATCCCTCGAGCCTCAACATCATGTACACAGGAAAGTCATTCCTTGACCATCATTATTGCTGTCTATGTTCTACCAAGTTCCCATAATTCAATAAAAGAGCAAGTTATGAAGTACAATGCTGGGAGCTACAGTCAACTATTTTAATCTGATTGATTACTCTTTGTATTTGTAAAAAAAGAAAACTACCTAAACTAATATTCATGTGATTCAGTGAATTTTAAGCTGAGGGGGGAAAAGGGAAGAAAAATTGTCTCACATTGAGCAATCCTGCTCCAAATGAAACCAGTCCAGCAGACAGAGTCCACCACTGAAATCTCAGGATGCCCATGGCCCCTAAGGGAATGGTTTCTATTACTTTCATGTAGCCTTGGGTCAAGGGTTTTTAAACTGTCTCTGCCATCAAAAAATCATGAATCATTTTAATTTCTCAGAGCAAGCTAAGCTATGACACATCCCATTCTGACAAGTGAGGATTCAGGTCCTTATGTGGAGAAACATGGTTGTCTAGTTTTCCCGAAATATGAACATTATGCCCATTTTCCAGGGCACCCAAGGCAGCCCTGGGAGGATGAAAACCAATATTGAAATGATCAACATGTGCTACGTCATGCACGCGATTTCTTGCCTACCCATCTCCTTATCTCATCCTCCCACCCGTTCCATCCCACAGATCCATTTTCTTCTCCAGCGTTATATTCTCCAGTGGTTTCTCCACAGCAGGGTCTCTCCTTCGTGTCCCTCTTGCATCCTCCATCCAGGAATGCAAGAGGGACATGATCCTTGGTCGGCAAATGCAGGAACAACTCTGTTACAGGGAGGAATTAATGACAACTGTGCCCATCCACAGGGTTTTTTGGGTTTTTTAAGCCATCGTGTATATAACTCACATGGTGTCAGTACAGGAATATCACACTAAAGAGCTGGAAAGTAAGGGGCGGGTTTTCCTCGTTTCTATGGTTATAAGCAATTTTAATGACCAACCTAAATAAAAAGGCTGGAAGAGAGAGAAAGTAGGAAGGAGGGAGGTGGGCGTTTAATTTTGATTGACAAGACAGAGCATAACTAGTTAAGATCTGTCAAATGCCTGCTGAGGATCACAAATCCTCAGCACATTGTACAGCAGACAGAATTAGTCTAAATGCACAGCTTTCCAAAAATGTTTCTTATTTGGTGAAATCAAAGTTCATCATTTCAGTTGCCTTACTCAAAGAAGCTGATGTCATAACTACCAAAGGAGCTAAGGCAGGACCAGAAAAATTAGATATTTTTTATTATTTGTGAGACTTTTTAATGTTATCAGGCTCCAATATCTTATGTCCCTGGCCTTTTTATATATATGTAGAATAAATATATATATATATATATATACACACATATATATAATGACAGCATTCTCAAGCCTGTTAACTACCAAGCCAATGATTTTAAAGGCATTATCAAAGGCATCACATTAAATGCTGTATAAACAGAGAGTAAAGAGATAATTCCTGCATTAAAGGCCTTAAAATTGAATACAGAGTTAAACGACGATTGGATGTGAAAATCAGGAAACACAGAATCTGGAAAGACAGAAACACTGGCATGACAGTCAGCTGTGAGGTTCCCTGAAGATATTCCACAAAAAAACAAGGTTAGGGAAAATTAGGAGCAACAGTACAAATGTTCATGGGCAATATCATCAAGAGACAAGAATGGAAGGATGGAGACCTGGAGCATTCCAAAGTCAGGACCCAGTTTCACGATGCTGGAGGGAAGAATGTACATCCCAACAAGGCACACGGCAGCATAAGAAGGGCTCTGGAAGGCAGAACCAGCAGTCTGGATTTAATGCAAGAGAGAAGCAGGATGCCGCAAAGGACAGACACAAGGAAGATCCATGACATGCCTGAACTAAACACAGAAGATGTTTTCCTTTTACTCATTCAGCTCTGTTCAGATGCAAGTGGGACACACTGATCTTCACACTCATGAGCTCTGCTATTTTATCAACTGCTGTTTGACTTTTAAAGAGGGAAAATCTAGGGAGGAGATGATGGGGTTACAACGAAGGGACGTCAACAGCTCCTGAGATTCCTGCCAACAGGATCTGCCCTAAAATTGTGCAGTTTTGGCAGAGAACATCCTCAAAATTTGATATTTAAAAGTCTTCTGGCGTTGGAATGTATAATTAAAGGATACAAGTGAACTAAGATCTGATCAACACAAACTTGTATCGAAGTCAGAATGTGTTCCAACAAAGTCTCAGCCACCTGGTTCTTCTATGCTACACTGAAAGAAAGAAAAATTAGCTACCAACTACTTTTATTTCCACCCAAAATCATCCCTGTTCAGCTTCTGAAAGGTACAGATTTGTAATAATCTTCAAGAGCTAAAAAACCACCAAACAAACTCGAGTTCATAAGTTGTATGACTTCCTATCAAGAAAATAAACCAGCAATAACAAAAAAGGAATTATTATATTTGATTTCTAATTATAAGGTTTTCAACGGCCAGGTTGAAAACACCACCAACTTGAAAAGTCAAAGCAGCACGAAATCATCTGGCACAAGGCTCATTTATCACCAGATAATGCCCAGAAACCTCCAAACCAATTCTGCAGCCATCAGAGCCACCTCTTCCTTGGATAGTGCCCAGGAACCACTTGCAAATGAAATCCAACAGAAAGTATTTATGTTACAGAGGTGATTTAAGTTACGGAGGTGACGTGACATTTTGTTTCGTCAATGCTAATCTAATACCTTTCTAAAGGTGCACACGTTTCACCCTGTTGGCTCCCAACACTGAATTACCAGCTCTGCTAAGCTTCAGAATAAATGAGACGAGCGTGCCCTGTGGGAGAAATCCCTTGCTGTAATCTTTATTCCAAACACACCGCTCCGGAGCCCAGCATGCACTGCCAAAAATCGCCTTGAGGTTTGCTCTTAAGACGGCAATTTGCATATCAACATTTTGCTGCAGAGCTCACCCAATGTCCCCGCTATTATTTTAACACTCGACTGTGGGCGGCCCCCTGAGCGGCGCACAGAAGTGCACACTAAATATATTCCAGCCTTCCCCACCGGCTCTACACACGACCACAGCGAACGCCGGGAAAACGGGGAGCGGTGGAATCCATCCGCCACTCCGGGAGGATGCACTGGCTCCAAGGCGCCCAGAAAATGTGGCAGGAAGCAGCAAAGTACCTCTGCATGGATGGAGAAAGGATGAACGCGGCAGGTGGAGGAGGAAGATCACAGGAAGAGCCGTGTTTACTTGGGAAAATACATCAATAAAGCAGGCGGCGGGGGGGCATTGCCTGGGATGTGAATTTAAGATTCACAGAATCAGTAAGAATCAGTAAGGTTGGAAGATCATCGAGTCCAACCTATGATCATCGAGTCCAACCCATAGTCCAACCAATTCACAGATTCACAGAATATTCTGAGTTGGAAGGGACCCACAAGGATCATCAAGTCCAACTCTTAAACAGCCCCACTGGATCCCTGGCGGGAATCAAACCCCCAGTCTCCCGCATGAGAGGCGGGGACACTCACCACTGTACTAAAGTGGATTTTGATGCTGAACAGGGGAAGGTCTCGCTCCTATTCTTGTGCACAGAATAGGAGCGAGACTGGGGAAGCACGAGCACAGCCTGATTCATGCCCCAGAAGAGAGATCCTGATCCCACCAGCAGCACCACATCGTCAGAGCTCAAAAAATCCACGGTTTGCAGGTTTTCCTACACCCGCCTCCCCCTGACTCAGTAAACCCCAGTCTCAGAGGTTGTAATTATTTCTGGCATGGTGTGAACAGGTCTGGGAAATGAAGCTGAGAACTGGAGCTATTTATGAGATGCCACGCAGGGAGCCAGCACTGGAACCCGGCTACCAAATCATCAAGTGCAAGGTCACCCTTTTCTGCTTAGGAAAGCAACTTTACAAAGTGTTCTACAGCCAGTAAGGAAAAATAACCAGCCCCAGTCTGTCCAGGGTGGCAACTTAATGGAAATGGAGTGTGGTGGACCATCAGAAGACATTTATTCAGTCAACTACAAGGGCTTTACCAAGGGGCTGCTAGAATTTGAGATGATATCCATTGTGATATCACCACTCATGACAACTACCTGCCTCTCTGAGCCATGGGAGAGGAGCAAGAAGGACATCAGTTCCATAAGTCTTACTCCACCAAAGCTGTTGAAGAGAGAGGCAGCCAAGGGTCTTCCATCCCTGGAAATGTTCAAGGCCAGGCTGGACAGGGCTTGGAGCAATCTGGTCTAGTGGAAGGTGTCCCTGCCCATGGAAGGGGGCTGGAACAAGATGGTCTTGAAGGTCCCTTGCAACCACAACCATTCTATGAATTTATGATGTGAGTGTGGAGACCATTCATTGCCTTACTCCAAAGACAACCATTTGCTTCCAAAGAATTAGATTATTGCACCGACCCAAGAAGGACCACAGATTTTGAAAAGCATTTCCTTTCTGCTGGCAGAGAAAAGCAGCAAACCCTCTCAGCATGAGGATCTTATACCCTGATGGGGCTGAAGAAGCCAGGAGCATCTCAAGCCCAAAAAGCAACTACCAAGGAAACACAAAAGCTCCTTCTGGTTTTACCAGGAGCCAAAGGGAAAGGGATGGTCAATGCCAGGAGGTGAGAGGAGTGCCCTGGGGACAGGAGGACCTCCAGACTGCTTTGTGCACACACTCTGTGTTCAAATGCCTCACAAACAGGACTAGAACACACAATCCTGTTTCTAAGTACGAGATTATGCTAAACTCTAATTGATGTAAAAAATTATGAGAAGCACAGTGCATTAGGAAAGGTACTGGCCAAAGAAAGAAGAGCAAACCTGTAGGACTTCTTTGTATATGAAATGAAATAAAGGTATGTCTGAATAATGTGCAAAGAAAATAGAAAAAGAAAGAAGAAAATAATAAAGAAGACCTTGGTTTCTATGCACAGGGGAAAAGATCTTGACAAGTAAAATGCAGGCATTTCCATGAGGGGAAATAAAAAACGAAACTGAATTGAAATCTGTTTCATTGCCCTGTGTTTGTGTCAAGGCAGAAGAAACCAAAGAAGCTGCGGATGCCTCATCCCTGGAATTTCTGAAGGCCAGGTTGGTTGGTGTCCTGAGCCACCTGGTCCAGTGATTCTATGAAACTCACCTACTTGAGGCTCTAAAGATGATAATCAGGAAAATATCTGCAGTGAGACTGTCCATTTACTTTTCAAATTCAAGGGCATCCTGGTTTACTCAAATATCACAGTCCTGTTTACACCACTTGCTGAGATGCCTCTCCAAGGGACCAGGTTGTGCACTTGGCTGGGACAGCAATCCATTAGATTTTAAGAAAAACAACACAGCTCTGACACTTCCCTGTGGTGCGTGATCAATACTTAAGAGGGCTTTGGAAAGCACACAATTGCTCTTTAAAACAGGAGTGTCAAAAAGCCCAGGACACCATTTCTGGGGCTTCAACACCCACATTTTGCCACCCACTTCCATCTTTCAGCACTTGCTGGTAATGGAAGCTGTAGGTCCTCAACACTAAGAAATTGAGCAACTAACATGCAGTGGCCTCAACACAATGTAAGCAGCACTGGTTTAATATTTTAGATTTTTTTTTTCCTTATTTATCAAGAGTAAAAGTAGTCCTATCACTGGCACTAGAGTTATGGAAAGCCTTAAAACCTGCATGTAAGAGCATGGGGAGCATCAGGAGGTTGGTCACGGTTGTGATTATTAACCATGGCCTGATCCTGCCTGCTGTGTCCAAAGGACACTCAGCAGAGTGAAAACTGAAATGGTCAATCCTTTAGAACAAAAGCCAAAAATACAGAGCATAAAAGGAAACAAAACCACATGCATGGTCATAACAAATACGTGAATTTTATATATATATGTACAGTGTTATAGAAATTAATTGTTATTTAATAATATACATGTATATGTATGTTTAATTTCTCATACTTTTTCTCTCTGCATCCATGACCTGCAGTAGAATATTTGATGGGACTGAGATTAGGGTCTCTCCAGCAGCGACAGGCACTTGGGAAGAGAGCAGCTGGAGATACATCAGGCAGAAGACAGAAGACATCAAAACATTTGGGAAAGGTAAATCACATCTCAAGCTTTCTAACAGAACGTTTAAGCTTGTATAAATCAGGTATTTTAAAAATTAGGAGGCTCTCGTGAGAGCCTAGGAAGCTAATAGTGTCACAAGGGATCACACAGCAATTGTTTTGTGGGGGAAAAATAAAGTGAAAAGCTGTAGTATTAAGGTTTATCTCATTTCACTTTGCAAGAAGGAAAACCTGAAAATGTTCAGCTTCCACAAGAAATTCTGTCATGTGCAGTGTTATATCAAACCAGGTGTTGCCCAGTGAGTCAGCATCATTCCTGCAGCTTCATCCACTTTCCTTATCTCCAAACTTACACAGCAGTGGGTTTTCAGCTCCCCTCTCCAAAATTAGAAGAATTTGGAGTGTAATGAACAGCTCCAAACTGGGACATGAGGTGCTGTAAACCATTTCCTAATAATTCAGCTCAAACCTAATTGCAGTTGGCTACAGTAAGTTACAACTGCTGCTCTCTCAGATCCTGAACAGCTCCCACCCCTGGAAGCGTTCAAGGCCAGGTTGGATGAGCAACCTGGACCCGTGGAATTTCTCCCTACCCATGGCAGGGGGTTTGGAACAAGATGATCCTGAAGGTCCCTTCCAACCCAAATCATTCTGATTCTGTGATTTCCCAACATGTGACACCCCATGACTGTGACCACAGTCCTCTTGCAAAGGTGCTGCCTGTTCAGCTTGTGTGCCCCAGTTTTGGGGTCCCTTAGGGGAGAAAAATCCTCTAGAGCTGTTTGGGGATGAGTATTACTGGGTCTATGATCTGTGCCACAGGGGCTTCAATTTTAGAACCATGGGATTATAGAATTATGGAGTGGAAAGGCACCTTCCACAAAACCAGGTCGCTCCAAGCCCCGTCCAGCCTGACCTTGGACACCTCCAGGGATGGGGCAGCCACAGCTTCTCTGGGCAACCTGTGCCAGGGCCTCACCACCATCACACCCAAGAATTTCTTCCTAATATCTTATCTAAACCTTCTGGTTTTTATTTTAAAGACATTCTCCCTTTTCTTATCACACATAAATATGGGAATTTCAGGGGCAGAAAGAAAGATGAAGAAAAGCAGCACTCCTGGCTGTATATGCCTCCATTCCAGAGCTCTCGAGCAATCTGCTCATATGGGATTTTTCACAAAGCAGCCATTAATAGCAACTTTGGGAGTTCCCTTGTACCATATTTGGGTCTCTAGCACCTCACACAGCAAAGAAATGGGTTAAACCAAAAATTTGGGTCATAACACCTCCAAATCTGCCTGGGTTTTTCACATTTAGAAAAATAAAGGAGGTACCTCCCTCCTCCATGCAGAGGCATCACCAGAAGATTAATTATAAATGGAAAAAAAACCCAAGAAGTTTCAGCAATGAGCGTGATCAAAGTCTCTCATGGCAGAAGAAAATGTTTTATTTTACAGAAATAAGGGCTATGGCAACAGCTTTGGAATAAAATCCTACAGCACGGCTGTCTCCTGCACTCCTTTACTCCATGCACCAGATGATGGAGGAGTCCTACAAAGGGAAAAAAAATACAGGGCCAAGTTATTCAAGACTAGAATCACAATAAATGTAGGAAAGAAGGGGAAGGAGGACAAATAGTCCCCGATAACCTCCAAAAATCCTATTTTTGCAACTCATTGCTTTGCAGCAGGAGGACAGTAGAGCAAGAACAAAACAACCACTACACAATGAAGAGCATAAAACATTTTGAAGTTATTTTCTGCATTTATTTAGGGAAGAGATGACAGAGAGTGAAGAAATCATCACCTAACCCAACACAAGCATTTAATTTAAAAAAAAAACCACCAAACCCTAAGTATAGGTATTGCAGCTGAGTTTGACTTCACTCAAGGAGAAGCTGGGAAATATTTCACAGATTTTGCTTGGAGCATCCCAGCAGATGAGCAGCCAAAACACCTCAACTGCCCTTGGGAGAGCTTTTCCCCACAGTTCTGCATCCCAGAAAAATATTAAAAAACACCTGCTGATACTCCTTTTCTCCTTATTTTTCATACCAATCTTCAGAATCTATTTAAAGAAGCAACTGATCACCAACGAAATCTTTGCTTTTTTAAGGGAGCTGCATGCAAAATGGACATGGGAAGAGAAAAAAAAAAAAAGATAATCCACCCTGCCCCTTTTTTTTTAGTTAAATGCTATTTTTTCCATCATCAGAAACACTGCAAAGCAGAGACGTGCCCATGCACTGCAACAAAGAGATGGCACCTGCCTACTGAATTTCCTAACTAGTGACACTATGAAGAAAAATGGATTTAAATAGAAACCTCCCTGCAAGTGTTAAATCAGATTAATTTAACTCTTTTGCGTTATTTTAATCTTGCATGCCACCATTTGCAAGGCAAGCAGTAAAAAAAAAAAATAAAATAGGGAGTAGGAATCTTATCTTGAGCATATTCCTTGGGAAATACAGTGTGTTATTAAAAACCACAAATAACCTTTCTGACAGCAAAGGACACACACTTCCAGCTCCTTTGGAGTAGGAAAAGAGCACAAATTTTACATGAAGCTTTCTGGGCACTCAGCACCAAGTGATGGGCATGAGCTTCCTTCCATCCTGACAACTCTTAGCGCCACTGACAGCAACACCAATGCGAGTTGGTGGCCACACTTTGTACTTGCACGAGTCAAAAAGTGCTGCAAAATAAAATGGAATTTGAAAGGTTGCTGATGCTGCTCTATGACAAGTTTTGCAGTATTTCCCCATCGTGGAGGCACAGCAATACTTCAATTGTGGGTTAAGCTCATGTTTAAATAGTTGGATTAAATAAAGAATGAGCGGATCGTGCCTTAGGCAAATGTACACACTCCAATGGTCAGGAATCATGGAATGGGTTGGTTTGGAAGGGATGTTTCAGATCATCCTGTTCCAACCCTCTGCCATGGTCAGGGACACCCTTCACCATCTCATGTTGCTCCAAGCCCCATCCAACCTGGCCTTGAACACTTCCAGGGATGGGGCAGCCACAGCTTCTCTGGGCAATCTGTGCCAGGGCCTCACAACTCAGAGGGAGGAATTTCTAATATTGAATTCTAAACCTTCTCTCTTTCAATTTAAAGATGTTCCCCCTTATTTTATCACTCCAGGCACTTGCCCCAAGTCCCTCTCCAGCTCTCTTGGAACCACTTTAGGCACTGGAAGGGGGTCTAAGGTCTCCCCAAAGACTCCTCCTGGCATAACGCCCCCAGCTCTCTCAGCCAGTTTCCAGAGTAGAGGTGCTGCAGCCTAATCCTAATCATCTTCATAGCCTCCTCTGGACTCACTCCACTGTGTTGACATCGTTCCTGTACTGGGACCCCAGAACTGGAAGCAGCTCTGCAGCTGAGGTCTTACAAGAGCAGAGCAGAGGAGGAGAATCCTCCCCTCAGCTACTGCCCAGGACACAGTTGTGGCTGTGAGTGCACACTGTCAGCTCTTGTCCATCCCCTCATCCACCAGCACCAGCAAGTCCTTCTGGGCAGGGATGCTTTTGATCAGTTCATCCCCCAGCCTGGATTGACACCAGGGGTTGAAACACATGATCAACCACACCCTGGGGGGAAGGATCCATCCATCCATCCATCCATCCATCCATCCATCCATCCATCCATCCGTCCATTCATCCCTCCGTCCATCCATCCATCCATCCCTCCGTCCATCCATCTATCCATCCAGTCTCATGGGGATCAGACTGCACACAGTCCTTCACCCTGGTGATGATGACTCCAACCCTACATGAAGCACAGTCACAGGCTCCTCCTGGCCACACAGAACCCCCAGATTTCATGGATTTCCACGGTCCTCTGCAGCACCAGCAATCCTCAGAAGGTCCATAAAAATCCAAACAAGAGCCATCAACTCATCCCGCTTCCCAAACCAGCTGAAGTGTAGGAAGGAGGATAACAAAGATAGGAAAAGTAAATTAGATTTCTTCAACAGTTCATTCCATTTTCATCTAGCAGAATGTGTTTATGGCACAGGCAGGGAATCGAAAGTATTATTTTTATCTTGATATTATTTACCCTTTCCCACATGCTATTTAAAAATCCCTGAAATCCCAGAAGAACCAACAATTCAAAATATCATTTGATACATATATTTATAAGCAAGGGGAAGTACAGATTCATCCCTTTTCGGCTTGACTCCTGTTTTCTTTCTTAATTAGAATTGAAGTGCTGTAATATCAATGTGCAAATGTATCAAGGCACAGAAGCATGATTTCTTCTCTACACTGAGTAAAGGCTGTCCAGGCCCAGAGCAGGTGTCTTGCTGCCTAGGAGACCTGGTCACACCAGAGATTTGCATGATGAGGGGCAAATGATGAGAGGTTTAAAATATTTTTTAAAAAACAATATATCTAGAGAGCTGTAAAAAAAGGTATTATTGCACAAGAGAGGATGGGAATAAAAGACTTTAATATTGAAATCTCTGTTCCACCAATTTCTGTATAAATAATGTGTAATCACAGAATCATGGAATGGTTTGGGTTGGAAGGGATCTTCAGGATCATTTAGTTCAACTCCCTGCCATGGGCACAGACACCTTCAACTAGACCAGGCTGCTCCAAACCCTGTCTGACCTGGCTTTGGACACTTCCAGGGATGGGACATACGCAACTTCTCTGGATAACGTGGTCCAGTGCATGGCTACCCTCTGAGCAAAGTCCTGGTTTAGACAGGAGGAAACAGGGATGGAGATCTGAATCAGGAGCCTGGATGGCAGCAGGACACATGGCTGCATTGCTCAGCCCCTCCCATGTCCATCAAAGCAGCATCAGTGATGCTTGGGCTAATTTTTAACTGAAAAAATATAAAAAAGCAAACCAGAAAGGCAGGGGGCTTTGGAGGAAGCAAGAGGGGTTATTTGCTGCTTGGATGATCACTGGAAGGTGGGAATCAGCACGTTGAGCACCCCGGGAAAAGTCCAGAGGCCAACCTGGAGATGAGACGGAAATAGATGTTGTAGCTGGTGAAGATGACAAAGCATGAAAGCAATAGAGGGTCACACAGCATCTGCCCAGAGTCACCAGGGATTTAAGGACCTGAACCATCAGCATCCACACCATGGAGAGGGACTGACAGGAAAAAGTGGAATGGCTTTAAGCTGAAGGAGGGTTGATTTAGACTCGCTTTAGAAAGAAATTCTTCCATGTGAAGGTGGTGAGGCCCTGGCACAGGTTGCCCAGAGAAGCTGCGGCTGTCTCATCCCTGGAAGTGTCCAAGGCCAGGTTGGATGGGGCATGGAGCAGCCTGGGATAGTGGAAGGTGTCCCTGTCCTTGGCAGGGGGTTGGAACAAGATCACCTTTAAGGTCCCTTCCAACTCCACCCATTCTATGATTCTATGATTAGCATCACAGAACAAGTCGAGAGTCCAACCTGGAATTGAGATGAGATGGAAGAGGATGTCCCAGCAGAAAGGCAACCGGGGGTCAGACAGGAGGCATTGTATTTCCACAGCCCCACTGCAAAGGGAAATATCAGCCTGGGGAAAGGGATAATTGCTAGATAAAAGAAAACATAACCCCGATTGCTACTGAAGGAAAAACATGAAAAGGAAACCCTCATATTTGAGTCTATCCTCCCCAGTTCACAGCACACAGCCAGTAAAAGTTAAGGATTCAGCAGGATGAAGCACAAAGCAACAACTGAGGCCACCACCCCACGCCTGCGTTATCCCGGGGTTTGCAAACAATCAGCTGCTTGTTTCCTCGGCACTTCCAGACACGAGGAGGCACCTCGAGCTCCAAATGTCACGGAAAACTTCAAATGCAAACAGGCAAAGGTTTTCCAGCTCGTACTCAGTGCGCTGGTGGCAGAATGAAACGTGCTTTCAGGTTTCCCAAACCCTCTGCTTTTTGATGTGCACACAAAGGCATCGAGCAGTTCCATGGGAACACAAGGTTTCCCTGGCAAAGTCCACCCCAGTGCCAGATGCCGGAGGTTAATTGTACCACGCAGCTCAGGGACTCTTTTATAAAAAGCTTCCAACCACAAACATTTTAAAGTACAAAAGTTTCTGCAGTCGGCCGAGTACCACTGCAGAACATTGGTACATTCAAAGGGCTTTTATTTCCTCTCCTTGTACTTCCAAATCCATCCCACTGCCTCAAGCTTCCCGAACTCGCCTGGAAGTGGAAACAAAATGATAAACAAACACCATTACACCCTTTGTGAGGTTAAAACTGAGACAGAACCTGTCAGGTTACGACAACACGAGACACGGAGCAGTTCCCAACGCTGACATTGCATGGAAGTCGAGAAATCAGGGTTTCGTTGTGTTGAGGAACTGGGGGACAGCGACAAAGGGGGTACAGGGATCTCCTTTCTTTGTCTGGTCACTGGTGACGTGGGACAAAGGTGTAGTTCACAGCATCCCTGGCACATGTGTCCCTCTCTCTGTGCTCCCTTGTGAGGGCAGGGCAAGGCCAGCCCTGTCCCCAAACTACTCACACACACACAGAGCTCTGTGCCAGGGCAGCCACAGTCCCCAATTTCCAAACTCACGCTCAGTGCCAGCCCAGCACTGTCCCCACACAACCTGTGCCAGCCCTGTCCTCACGTCATCCTGTCACACACATTCCCTGTGTCAATCCTGTCCCCATGTCACACACTTACACACACTGCTAGGTCAGCCCTGTCCCCACATCCCCAGGCCACACACATCCCCTTGTCCCCGTGCCACACACACCTGTGCCAGCCCCGTCCCCATGTCACACACACACACACCTGTCCCCATGTCACACAAACAGCTGTCCCCATGTCACACACACACCTGTCCTCATGTCACATACACACCTGTCCCCATGTCACACAAACAGCTGTCCCCATGTCACACACACACCTGTCCTCATGTCACATACACACCTGTCCCCATGTCACACAAACAGCTGTCCCCATGTCACACACACACCTGTCCTCATGTCACATACACACCTGTCCCCATGTCACACAAACAGCTGTCCCCATGTCACACACACACCTGTCCTCATGTCACATACACACCTGTCCCCATGTCACACAAACAGCTGTCCCCATGTCACACACACACCTGTCCTCATGTCACATACACACCTGTCCCCATGTCACACAAACAGCTGTCCCCATGTCACACACACACCTGTCCTCATGTCACATACACACCTGTCCCCATGTCACACAAACAGCTGTCCCCATGTCACACACACACCTGTCCTCATGTCACATACACACCTGTCCCCATGTCACACAAACAGCTGTCCCCATGTCACACACACACCTGTCCTCATGTCACATACACACCTGTCCNAAACACCTGACCCCATGTTACACAAACATCTGTCCCCATGTCACACACATACCTGTCCCCATGTCACAAACACCTGTCCCCATGTCACAAACACCAGTCCCCATGTCACACACCCCCACTGCCAGGCCAGCCCTGTCCCCACGTCCCCACGTCTCCATGTCACACACGCCCTTGTGCCTGCCCGGTGCCCACGTGCTGCCGTTCCCACGCCGTGTCACCCCCGTGTCACCAGCGCGCGCCCCTCACCTGCCACCGCGCGCCCGTCACCGCCGGCACCCAAACATCACGTGACCGCGGGGACCACGCCCACCCCGTCACGTGCTTTTTCCTCTCCTCCCCCCCCATTGTAGTCCTCATCCCATGGTGCCAGCGCCCGGCGGCACCGCTTTGGACTACAACTCCCATGGTGCATTGCGGCGCGGCGTCCCGCCCCTTCTCCCGACGACCAATGGGAGGAGGGGACATCCCCAGTGAGCCCCGCCCACCCCCTTCAGCACCGCCCGCTTCAGGGCGCGGCCGGAGCTGCTCCGAGGGGTGGTCTCTGTTCTCACCTTCCTCCTCCTTCTTATCCTCCTCCTCGCCGCCCTGCTGCCTTTTCGGCTCTATGTGGGGACCCCCAGGCGCGGCTTTGTGGAAAGGAGGCTCAAGAGGGACCTTATTTTTGTAGCTCCCTGATGGAAGATTGAGGCCAGGTGGAGGTCGGGCTGTTCTCCCTGATAACAGAATCACAGAATATTATGAGCTGGAAGGGACCCACAAGGATCATCTAGTCCAACTCACCATCTAACACCCGTAGGGAGACCGAGAGCACATCGCAGGGCATAACGCCAGCCTAGATCCCTCACAGTCACAACTGATGAGGAAGAGGAAATGCCCTGAAGTTGCGCCAGTAGAGGTTTAGACTGGATATTGGCAATGAATTCTTCTTTGGAAGTGTTGCCAAGCAGTGGAACAGGCTGCTCGGGTGAGGGCTGGAACCGCCATCCCTGGAAATGCTCAAATATCGTGCGGATGTGGAACCTGGGGCCAAGGTTCAGAGGTTGGGTTAATGATTGGACTGGGTGATCTTAGAGGTCTTTTCCAACCTTAGTAATTTGTGATTCTAAAAATCCCTGCTTTGTAGACACACAGCGCCCAGCACACCACACACATAACTAAATAAATAAATAAAAACACACCAACTCACAGAATCACAGAATATTATGAGCTGGAAGGGACCCAGTGTCATCCAGCCCTACACCCCCCAGCTAGACCATGTCACTAAGCTCCTCGTCCAGTCTTCTCTTAAACACCTCCAGGGATGGTGACTCCACCACCTCCCTGGGCAGCCCATTCCAATATGCAATTACTCTCTCTGTGAAAAACCGCTTCCTAACGTTAAGATTGAAACTCGCTGCAACTAAATCCACTAATTCTCTTCAAAACATCACAAATTGCAGATCGAGGCTGAGGATTCACCCCAAAGTAGTGCTTTGACAGAGCAGCCCAAAGCACAACTTTACCTGTGAGGGGTTTGCTTTTTATTTGCGAAGCAAAAGGAGCTTTATGTGGTGGACGGCTTTGCAAAAGGAGTTATAAAGAGGATTTTCTTGATAGAGCCTTTAACCAACAATTCATTTTAACAAGCGCTTGACGACCCCGCTGCCTGTTCAGAAATGTGGTTCTGCACCAGTAGCCCCGCTAAAAAAAGCTTTAAAAGGGCCGAGGGGCCACCTGAGCCTCCATAAACTCCACGGTTTTACGGCACCGAACAGCTATTGGAGCAGTTTCCTCGATCTTTTGCTGCATTGGTAATCATTTATTTCTGTGGACTCCAAAGAAAATCCCTTAGGAGAAGGGACATAAAAACATCCTGATCACAAAATACAGCTGTCTGCTTGTTGTCTGCAAAATCCTCCGACTGCAGCTACATGTGCAACATTCTGTGTCTTGCTGGGTGGTTTTTTCAGGGGGAGGAAGAGCAGGTTAATCCTGCAGGAAGTATGGATGGCACTTCAAAAACCACAGTGCAAAATTTGCGGTAATTTTCAGTACAAATCATATTTACCTTCAGCACGAGCCTCATGAAAGTAAATAAGAAAAGAAATACATAAACACGTGCCAATATAAATCAGCCAAAGTACTCCAAGGGACAGCAATCATAAAAATCACAGTGAGAGAAAACTCATATGAATTCTTTGGTTTGCAGGCTGCATCTTGCTGGTTTTGCATTTTGGAGCTGGAGAAATACTGCTTAATCAATAAGTGTGTTATTCATACAATAATAATACCTCGTGTTCTCTCAGGATGTTTTTCTCGCGGGGAATATGAGCTTTTGCAAACCTTTGTGTTTGTGCAGCAGGGCTGCTCCTTGTTCTTACCGACTGCTTATTGACCTGCGATGGTTTTTTAGAGGAGCAAGGGTGGGGTTTTGGTACAGTGTGGCAGTTGGGTCTTTTATGTAAGCAAGGCACAGCCATCGTGTGTCATTAAGATGTTGCTTTCTCTGAATTTAGGAGGAAAATCCCAGATATGTAATTAACAGCTTTATTGCGGTCCATAGCGATAACATCTATAAATCTGAAAAATACACAGTCAGCTGTATGGGGACCAAAAACCCCCATGGCCAAAGTTTTATTAAAACACTTTAATCTTCATGTTTCTCATCTTTCAGTGGGAGGAGGTGGCCCGTTTGTCAGATGCCTACTGGAAATTCCTGAGGTGGGAGCAGTGATTTCATTCCAGGGTGAACGAAGCTCACCGGGGTCAGGCCTGTGTGCCTGGAAGAGTTTGGTAAAGCTGACCCCGTGGTGAAGTTGTCGGTGACTTTCTGCTTTGGAAAACTGCCCTGATCCCTCTCCAAAGATGAAATGGAGGATTTCTACTGTAATTTAAATAAACTCAGCAGTGATGCTTTCACCTCGTCCCTGCTGAGATGATTATCCTGTGATGCTCTCTGTGTCTGTAGGGAATTTCTTCTGCTCTTTGGAAGGAATTTCCTTTTGGCTCACAGGTTTGGTTTTTGAATCATCTTACATCATGACCTTTTAATAACTGTGCTATTAAAGCACTTATATATAATAGAATAAAGCTGTTGTCCTCTTGGTTATTTTTCCCTAAACTGGGTGGATTTGACTTCACTGTAACAATTTCTGTTATACCCTATTACAAACCTACAAATAACTCAGTGGGGTTTCATTCCTATTAAGTACTGGAGGTCTTTTCCACACGCAAAAATTAATTGCATGAAAAATAAAGTGTTTTTTCAGATTATAGCTTGTGTTCCTAACATCACTTATAAAATCTAAACTACTACTATTATTAAGTTCTCTCCTGTTTGGGATTGACTGGATGTGTTGATAGGTTCAGGAAAAGAGAGGTAATTAAATAATGTATCACAAGAAAGTGTGAGTTTTTAATTTTTTCTATTAGCATCCAGTTGCTATGTCAGTCCCAATATCCATGTAAACACAGCAGCAAAACCATAAGGGAAATACAAAGGGCAACTTATCATTGCAATCACATTAAGGAGAAAGCCTGAATATTTGTCTGGAGTAAGTAAAAATACTTTTCCTAGATTTTAAAATAGTCTAGGGGTTACTAATTTAAAATAGTTTTTCACCTTCTTAAGGAGACCCCACTTAAAAAATTATAAATAAATACAAGCAAAAAATTTGAGAAGTTCCTTTCTTTATTTGCTTCAATTTCCTTTCTCAATAAGAAATTATTCCCCCCTTCCTTCACAGGTTACTACCTTCTTTTGCTATTTTTTCCTGCCCTTTTCAGTAATTGGACTGGGATTGTGGCTAGACAAAATAAAACTGGTTTTTTAGCAGTACTTACCTTTTCATTCCTGGATTAATTGGACAATCACACAGTTGGAAGAGTGTTTTTTTTCTGGGATAAAAATGCTATTTTCCACTCAAATGCCTTATAGACCAAATCAGCCAACTGCAAGGAGCACAGCAACAAATACAAGTGGGCTTGAAAGCTTCACAAAAACGGAGCGGATTCGTATTTCCTATTTCCAGACCTCCATGCTGGTGACCCAAGATTCCCTGCAAACAGCAGTTTGGAGAATTTATCGCAGCATATCCGTACGCTGTTACCTGTGAGCAATTTCATAAAAAAAGGTATTACAGCAATAATAAAAGAAGGCTGGAAAAAAGCCAGCTAATCCCTGAACAACCTCATTTCAGTCTATTTAAAGTCCAAGAGAGACTTGAATTCCAGGACCGAGCAAATTCTGGCATAAAACAGATGTTTTCATCAAGTACTGTGGTGGCAGCAAGACATGTCTCAGGCTGGTGACTGCCTGGCAGGTCTGGTACATCATAGACAGGAATCAGGAGCCCTGAAGAAATGATTTCCAATCATTTCTACATCAGTTACATCTGGATCCATCTGCAAATAGCTGTGGATTTTAGTGGCATCACGCCTGGATTGATCTGAGCATCACTAGATTTGACCCTTTTCTAGGAATGTCTTATTGCATCTAAATTAGGAAAATAAAAGCCCCAAGCCAATACAACAAACTTGGTAAGTGAGCAGCGATAAGTCAATCACCCCATCAATAAAGCGTGTCCAGCAGTCTCAGTAATCCAAGTGATCAGCTTTGCTTATGGAAGCCGGAGATATTAAATCGGGCTCGGAGCAGGGATGACAAGTGGCAGTTGAAAGTGATGTTGACAGAGCTAAAGGAGCCCATGCTGAGAGCAACAGATGTAACACAACCAAGGCTAAACGAGGCTGGTGGGGAGGAAAACTCGGAGGTCGGAGCAAATCCCTCGTTCCACTTAACTCCATGACGGAACACCACTGATCTTTTTTGCTTGGTTCAGTAATGCTGCACTTGGATAATGAGGAGGAAAAATTTGCGATGCAGAGGAGCCGTGGTACAGCAAATGTACGAAAGATGCAAGGAGAGCATTACAGAGACTGAGCTGAGGAGGTTTCAGCTCTGGAAGCCCCAGTGCCTTGTTCTTCCTTATGGCATTTCCTCCCCAAGGCTGGATTGGATGCAGCTTTGAGCAGCCTGGTCTAGTGGAAGGTGTCCCTGCCCATGTCAGGTGCAGGGGGGCTGGAAACAGGTGATCTTTAAGGTCCCTTCAAATCCAAACCATTCTATGGCATCTAATGGTGTCAAAGTATCCAGAACGTAACAGAAAACCACCATTTTATGATGCACTTGTGGAACAAGCCAGCTTGACAAAGATCCCCTGAAATATAAGTAAGAAAAATAAGAAAAGAAGAAAAATTTGAAAATAAAATAATTTTTAAAGTCTGAATTTAAAACATTTAATTCTGGTTTAATTCATCATCTGATTTTAAGGTTGAATTCCCACTGTCGGAATCCAGTCCCTATTTGGTTACTGCTGTTACAGCTGCCGTTACTGCCACTGATGAATCAAAAATTGTCCTTTTCTCCACTGCTCTCAGGCACTTAATAAGTTTTCTCCTGAATTACACATTTTAAAAGGTAAAAGGTTTTCTACACATCTGTGCTACATGATGTGGCACTTAAGGACATGGCACTTAATGACATGGCTTAGTGATGGACTTGGCAGTGCTGAGTCAATGGTTCGGCTCGATGATCTTAGAGGTCTTTTCCAAACTAAATGATTCTGTGATTTTATGATTCTATGCATTCCCCATAACAGATTATCACTCTGCTCAGTCTGGTAATGCCACTGTAGAATAATTTTTAAATAATAGTACTGGTCTGAAAAATGTGAAAAAATCTTCCATTTCATAAAGAAAATTTTAAAAATGCCTCAAACCAAACACTAGGTTTCGGAGATTCACTGCTAAATGCAAATGAACTTTTTTCCAGAGTTTAAGAGGACTGAGCTGAACTTCCTTCATAGCTTCTGTCCACATTATAAGATAGAAAGTCAAAAAAACAACAGTAAGAAATATCCTAGTTCTAGACAATGTAATTTCAACCAAAGATTGAAAGAGATGATCATGGTGAATCTAGAAAATTGAAGATCTGGGGAAATGGGAATATCTCATGAGATGCATGAAGGCTTGATACAAAAAGTAACAGGAAAAAACCCTCTTCTCCATGTCCCCTGAGGACAGGTCAAGAAGCCATTGGCTTCAATTAGCTTGGATTGCTCGGAGAAGATTTAATTTAGATATGAAAAAGCACTATCTGGTATTAAAGGCTGTAAAGCATTTGAACAAACTACCTGAGAATGTCTGGACTTGCAGCTGCTGAAAGTTTTCAAAAGCTGACTGAATCACAAATGATTGGTGGAAGCGTTTTGTGTGATGTTTCAGATGATTTTGGGGATGGACTAAGTGATGTCCTGAAACCTCTCCTATTTCTGCATGTTCTGTGATGTGAATAATGTCAACGGGAAAGCTTGAACTGATTAAGCCTCTAAAGAATTCAAACCCATTCTGTTTTAAATTAAACATTTATTTTTTTTTTTTAATCAGTGTTGTTTCAAACGCAGGTACCTCCTGCGTACCACCACCACAAATGGATGCCAAAAGATCACAAGGGAGATTCTTTTGAGCACTCTGCCAGTCTCTCCTCTATTTTTGGCTCGGAGATTTCCTGGCACGACTGTGGTCCTTGCTGGTTTCTTCCTCAAACTCTCCACTCAGATTTAAGCCCATAAAAATGTCCGTTTATATTTTTCATGTCTGACACCTGCTGCATGAAGAACCTTCTTGGTTTTATTTTGATTCCCTTTACCTTCATTTGAAGGTATTAATCCTTGTACTTGAAGAAAGTTGTTACTCCCATCCTCTTCTTCCTGCCTTTAAGAGATTATTTATATGAGTCAGGACCAGATAAGAGGATTTTATAAATAAGGCTCCTTATTTCTTTCAAATAACTTCTGTTATACCTTTTTTTGGAAACCACAAAACATTTTATTTCCTGGGTTATTTACACCCAAAGGCCTGTTAATCCATTAAAAAAGCCCAAGAGTTCTGTAAGGTGCAATTAACCAGAAGTGAAATATTTTTGCCTTCCTTCATCAAAGTTTTATCTAATTTGTCTGGTTCAGATGTCAGGTTTGTAAGTGTGCACTTCTCTGGATCTCTCCTGGATTTTCTCCAGTCTTCACATACCAGGGAAGCTTTAAGTGAAACATTGCACATTGTTGTTAATAATTCAGATATTTAATTTTTTATTTGCTCTAGAACTCTTGGGTAAATATATCCAGCCCTTCTGTTTTGTTTCTGTTTATTCTGTCTTTTTAATCCATACTTTTTTTTTTTTTTCAGGCAAGATCTTTGCTGAACCCCCTCCTCAAGGAGGGTCTTGGATGTGTATCACTCCTATTTCTTCTGTATTTATTCTTATTTCTAATAGCAGCCTTTACCCTCCTGCCCAAACATTCTGGCTTAGTTTTGGCTTTTTTCCCCAAGAGAAAACCAACAGTGGTTTCTTTCCTACTCAACACCATGACAGTGCTGTCAGGACCTGTAATGATTTATTTCCTCTAACTTCCATTTTTAACATTCCTTTCAAGAGCTTATTCCTGCCCAGTCGTGCTGCTGGATTTGGACAGAGCTTTGATGGGCAGCTCAGCCCCTGTTGCTCCGTTGGGATGTTGATGGAAAGTACATTATGGAAGGTTGACAGGACCCACCAATGTGCACTGGCAGCCCAGAAACCAAACATGTCCTGGGCTCATCCACAGCACTGTGAGCAGCAAGTGAGGCAGGGGATTATCCCCTTTACTCTGCTCTGGTGAAATCCCACCTGAGATGCTGCATTCGGCTGTGGGAACCCAAACATAAGAGGGGCATTGACCTGTTGGAGTGAGTCCAGAGGAGGACAGAAAAATTCTGAGAGGGCTGGAGCATATCTTCTATGGACACAGACTGACAGAGCTGGGGTTGTTCAGTCTGGAGACAAGAAGATTCCAGGGAGACCTTAGAGTCCCTTTCAGTGCCTAAAGAGAGCCTGTAAGAAAGACTTTTTAACAGGACTTATTGTGATAGAACAAGGAGTATTCCTTTAAACTAAAAGAAGGGAGATTTAGACTAGATGTAAGGAGGAAATGCTTTACTGTGAGGGTGGTGAGGCCCTGGCACAGGCTGCCCAGAGAAGGTGTGGTTGCCCCTTCCCTGGAAGTGTTCAAGGCCATGTTGGAGTGGCCTCGGAGCAGCCTGAGATAGTGGAAGGTCCTACTGCCCATGGCAGGGGGTTGGGAACGAGATGATCTTTCAGGTCCCTTCCAACACAAACCATTCTATGATTTTATTTCCTATCTTTCCTACCTCTGTTTGTTTGTTGTTGTTTTGTTGGTTGGTTTGTTTTTTTCTTTGTTTTTGTTTGCTTTTTTTCCTTTTGGCATCAGTCAGTACCACTGTACAGGGGAGCAGTAAAGTCCGTTGGCCCAAGGCTGTATCATTCCACCTTGGTGTGGAGTTTTAATTCGTAGAGATTCTTGTTGACATGTTTTCTCCCTCATTCAAGTTTGTGGCTTATCTCATATAGTGTCTCTTTAAGTGTTTTTCCTCCCAGGTTTTTGATATGTGTATTTCCATCTCTTCATTAGGGCTCATAAGGACAAGTTCCATCGTCTTTATTTCTGATGTTTCCAATATTTACACAGTAAGACACCTACTGCCACTTCAGCTCCTGTCTTGACAACCTTTTCAAATGTCAATCTTTTTGTTTTCCATTTTCTCTTTGATTATTTACTTCCCATGACCTATTCTTCATGGAGAGGTACCACATTTGTATCTTCGTCTTTAGAAATGTCATCCCAAACCATATGGTCGTGTGCACCAGTTGGCTTTCCTCACTCACCACTTTAAAAACTCCCTCAGAGCCTCCTTGATTTTAAATTACAGTGCCTTAGATGAACTCTGTCTCTCCTGTACTAGTTTTTGATGCTCTACATGTGTCTATGATCATGAAATTTTCTTACATTCATCCTCTGCCTCTCCACCAGTGTCCCTGCACCTATGGGAGATAAGGAAGCATTTCAGGGAACAATATCATGGACATCTTCTGCTTGGTGTCTGTTCCAGAAGCCTAGGTTTTGCCTCCATGCACAAGATCTCCCTTACCTGTGTCATTGATACCCCTTTTGGCTGTGACCACAGGCTCCTCATCACCTGCTTCTTCTGATCTTCCATCTACTTTACATGCCTAAAAATGAACGGTATTATCTTATATTTCTTAATACCTTTAGTAGGTGATAACTTTTTTCCCTGATTGGTCTTTCAAGCATCTTAATTTTCCTGTCATCTTGCAAGTGGTTCTAATACCTTATCCATGAAGGTTTCTGTACGATTTCTCTGGAGGAAGTGAAGAAAAACAAATATTACGCAGTAATGAAACAGAAACCTTGCAATATGATTTAAACTTTGTGGTGACCTGGAAAGGAGACAAAGTAAGGGAGATTTAAGGATATCCCACTTCAAAGCCCAAGAGCATATGCTTTAATTAAATTTAGCAGCCTAAATCAGCTCCTCCCCTCCCATATGAATGGCTGGCAGATAGTCTGTGATCAGGGAAATATGCTTTCCTTCACCCTTATTTATGTTGCTAAATTTCTCCTAAAATTTCTCAGTGTCGTGACTGCACATAGCAATAGTGCGAACAAGAAGTCAGACAACAAGATATCACAGAGAGCAAATCAAAACACTTTGACTAACAAGGTGCTTGTGGTACAGGTTGCCAATACTGATTGGATCTTGTTACTTCTAGCACAGGAGATGAGACCCAAATTAAGAAATTTTAGCAATTGCGTCCTGTTTCATGAGAAACATTGGGAAGATTACCCTGCACAACTGTCTGAAAAAAACATTTCTTAGGAGTTTTTTAGGCACCTGTGTCCATAAATGTCAATGTTTTTCCTATTAGAATTACAGAATCATAGGATCATATCATAGTTGGGGCTGGAAGGGACCTTAAAGATCATCTAGTTCCGACACCTTTGCCTTGGGCAGGGATACGTTCCACTAGGCCAGGTTATTCAAAGTCCCATCCAACCTGGTCTTTAACATACCCAGGGATAGGAAGTCTAGAAATGTGCAGTATTCAATATTAGATATCCAGAATTTTTTCCTGTGCATATCCAGAGGTGGTGCTCTCTCGTCAGGGCTTTCCCTTCCAACATTTGATGAGATTTGTGACACTTGCGCTCTCTTCCAACACCCCAGTGAAGCTCATCTCAGAAGCATGTCTTGAGTGCATTTAATGGTCACCAATGACACAGCCCTGACTGGCTGGCAATGCATAATCTGTCCTTTTTATAATATAAGAGAGATTATCTTCCTTGCATAAGAAGTGGGTGGTTTGGACTCAAGTCTCTCAGGTTGGGAAGTTTCCAATCTACCATTCCTATGTCCTAGAAAAATGTGTTAATCATGCATCTGGGTTAAAGCTGCTTTCTATCCTGCAAGGCAAAGCTGTGCTTTTGTGTGGAAAAAGGGCCTTCAAGCTTCATAAAGCCAATGAAGGAGCAGCCAAAAAAGCAACATGACGTTGCAGCTCCTGAAAGAGGGGAACCCAGACAACCTTTCGGGAGAGAGTGTTGAAAGGATGTAAAACTGGACTGCAGAGGATCTGCAAGGTTAAATAAAACACTCATGTGTGACCTGATAAAGTAGAGGGAATTTGCTTGAATTTCCCTAATCCTCATATGGAAGAGATTTTTCCTAGAGGGTGTCCAACAAATAATAGAGGTTACCTCCCTCGGTGAGCGCCCTTTGTGGTGTCGTTATGCCTCATCCTTACACATGAATAGATTGCCAGGGGATTGGAAAATTACTTTGCCTTTCTTCTTAAAAATGAGGTTTTCCTAACTATTGTAGTGGGCTACAGCTGTATGTTTCAGAGCAGGGGTTTATCACTGATTCTTTTCAGACTGAACATCCTTTTTCATAAAGGAAATAAATGCTAAATGCAAATAGACCCCGTTCTCATTAGGACAGCTTTGTTCTTTGTATTATGTGAGTGGGAGAGATGAGCACGGGGCTATTTAGTGGGTTTGTACTGGAGAGGACACACAGCAGCACTGAGAGCACTGAGACTTGCCCCTGCAACCCTGTTATATTGTACCTGGGTTTGATCTGCAGTGTTTGGGCATCTTTAGTACCTCATCTCCACCTTTAGTAAATTCATGTCCATAAAATATACTCGTTATTCAGCCTGGTTATTCAGTTATTTCAAAGCTATTCTCAATAGAGAACCTCCAAAGAAGAGGCTGGATGATGCAAAAGAGGCATCCATGAGATAAACCTATCTCTGCCTCAAAACTGAACAGATGTTCCAGTTTGTGGCCAGGAGGATATTGCTTTATAGGCAATCTCTCAAGCCTATATTAGTTAAAAGTCTCTTTAACTAAAGCAGTGTGGCAAGGAAGGTGATTCTCCCCCTCTGCTCTCCTCTGGTGAGACCCCACCTGAAGCACTGTGGGTTAGGGTTATGTTTAGGGTCCTGGCTGGACATCAGGTGCCCACCAAAGCCACTCTGTCACTCCCCTTCTTCAACTGGACAAAGGAAAGAAAACGTTATTCATGGGTTGAGATAAGGACAAGAAGAAATCGCTCACCCATTACCATCACCTGCAAAACCGACTCTATTTGTCAAAAATTAATTGAATTTATTGCCAATCAAATAAGAGCAGGATAATGAGAAATAAAACAAAATCTTAAAAACATCATTCCCAAACTCCTCCCTTCTCAGGATTAAAATAGTGTCTTATTATCTACTTCTTTCCCACCAGCGGTGCAAGGGATCTGGGAATGGAGGATGTACCTCAGAAAAGGGAAAGATATGAACCTGAAGGAGTGTGTTCAGAAGGCACCAAAATGATGAGAGAGCTGGAGCACCTCTCTTATGGACATGGGCTGAGATAGTTGGTGTTGTTCAGCCTCGAGGAAAGAAGGCTCCAACACGACCTTAGAGCACCTTCCAGTACCTAAGGGGCTACAAAAGAACTGGAGAGCGACTTTGGAGTGCCAAGATGAGGGGAAAAGGCTTCACAGTTACAAAGGGCAAGTTTAGATCAGATATTTTAAGAAATTCTTTAGTGTGAGGGTGGTGAGGCCCTGGCACAGGTTGCCCAGAGAAGCTGTGGCTGCCCCATCCCTGGAAGTGTCCAAGGCCAGGTTGGATGGGGCTTGGAGCAACGTGGGATAGTGTGAAGTGTCTCTGCCCGTGGCAGAGGAGCTTGGAACTAGAGGATTTTGAAGATACTTTCCCAACCAAACCATTCTGTGATTCTATGAAGATTCTATGATTCTGTGGTTATTCTCTGGTTTAGACTATGTATAACAATCCACACAGGTTGTCCAGGGAGGTGGGAGATGTCCCATCCCTGAAAATGTTCCTGGTCAGGTTAGACGGGGCTTTGAACAACTTGGTCGAGTGGAAAATGCTCCTGCTCATTGCAGGGTGGTTGGACTAGATGACCTTTAACAGTCCCTTCCAATTCAAGCCCTTCTGTGGTTCTGTGATTCAATTATGATGTAGCTCATTAAGACAACGTGTCCCAAAGCTTTACACAAGGATTGGTGTTGATATGCTTTAAAATAGAACCTCCACCATGGATCAGAAATGGCTGCACTTCAGTAGTGGCCCAGCTGTATTCCAGTCCCGGTCCAAAGTTAATGTGAAGTCAATGGAAGGACTTCTGCGGAGTCAATAAGCCTTGGATCAATTTCCTATGTCAGCTCACAAAGTGCTTTTGAATAATGTATCCTGAAGGCTTTATATAAAATGGAAATTAGTGTTTTCATTTACTTGCATATCATCAGAATAAAACTTTTTTTGGAAAATGTTTTACCTAGTTATTTATCTGTTTGGAGATTGCAGCTGAAGTCTATTGATCAGTCTGATTAAGGAATGTGAAATCAGACTGAGGCTGATGCTCTAATTTTAATGAGTTTGTGTATTCCTTTTATTTTTCTCAGATGGATTTGATAAAATGAGACACAAATCTACACACCTGCAGGCTATTGAGATAATACAGTGCTGGGCTAGAGACATGGAGTGAGGATTCCTGCACTCAGCAGCATGATAAATGCAAAGATGGAGAATTATTAACTTTGGAAAATGTTTTCCGTAGTCCAGTATCTTAAGATATTAATGAATTGGTGCTTGAATGAGCCAAACCTCTTGATCTTAAAGTGATTTAATTTGAGACACAACAGAAGTAAATGTGAGCCAATTGATCCACTTATTTGAAGTATAGAATATCATTGAATCACACAATATCCTGAGTTGGAAAGGACCCACAAGGATCATCAAGTCCAGCTCCTCGCCCTGCCCAGGACACCTCAGAAATCACACCACGCATCTGAGAGTGTTTTAAATGCCACTGATTTAGTGTTATGATCTGCATTATATTCTGATCTCAGCTGTGGCTGCCATAGAATTAGGGTTGGTTCTGTTCCTTACTCTTCTCAGCTGCCCCTGGCTGCACATTCTTGTGCCTTCCCACATTTGACTGAGCAGTTGTGTACGTGGGGAGCTGTTGCACATCTGGCAACAGCTTGAAGATGGACCAAGCAAAGAGTGAAATGGAACCATACCCTAAACTGGGCAGTTTTCTCTGGATATAACAATAGCCTCACATGATTGTGGAAACTTCAATCATTAGATCTTACATGGTGCAGTAATAATTTATTTTAGAAACAGAAGGACATGATACATTCAAACATACAAACAGTGATTGCTTTCTTTTTGTCTTCAAGGTGGTTCCTGCCACTGAAATAATTCATTGGCTATGAATGGTTGATGACAAAAAGGCTGTGGATGTTGTGTACTTGGACCTTAGCAAAGCCTTTGACACGGTTTCCCACAATAAGCTTCAGGAGAAACTTGTAAAGCACGGGCTGGAAAGGAACATTTTATGCTGGGTCACAAACTGGTTGGAAGGGCGAGCTCAGAGGGTGGTGGTGAATGGTGCAACATCAGACTGGTGGCCAGTCACCAGTGGAGTCCCACAGGGGTCAGTGTTGGGCCCAGTACTGTTCAACATCTTTATCGACGACNGGACATGGGCTGAGATAGTTGGTGTTGTTCAGCCTCGAGGAAAGAAGGCTCCAACACGACCTTAGAGCACCTTCCAGTACCTAAGGGGCTACAAAAGAACTGGAGAGCGACTTTGGAGTGCCAAGATGAGGGGAAAAGGCTTCACAGTTACAAAGGGCAAGTTTAGATCAGATATTTTAAGAAATTCTTTAGTGTGAGGGTGGTGAGGCCCTGGCACAGGTTGCCCAGAGAAGCTGTGGCTGCCCCATCCCTGGAAGTGTCCAAGGCCAGGTTGGATGGGGCTTGGAGCAACCTGGGATAGTGTGAAGTGTCTCTGCCCGTGGCAGAGGAGCTTGGAACTAGAGGATTTTGAAGATACTTTCCCAACCAAACCATTCTGTGATTCTATGAAGATTCTATGATTCTGTGGTTATTCTCTGGTTTAGACTATGTATAACAATCCACACAGGTTGTCCAGGGAGGTGGGAGATGTCCCATCCCTGAAAATGTTCCTGGTCAGGTTAGACGGGGCTTTGAACAACTTGGTCGAGTGGAAAATGCTCCTGCTCATTGCAGGGTGGTTGGACTAGATGACCTTTAACAGTCCCTTCCAATTCAAGCCCTTCTGTGGTTCTGTGATTCAATTATGATGTAGCTCATTAAGACAACGTGTCCCAAAGCTTTACACAAGGATTGGTGTTGATATGCTTTAAAATAGAACCTCCACCATGGATCAGAAATGGCTGCACTTCAGTAGTGGCCCAGCTGTATTCCAGTCCCGGTCCAAAGTTAATGTGAAGTCAATGGAAGGACTTCTGCGGAGTCAATAAGCCTTGGATCAATTTCCTATGTCAGCTCACAAAGTGCTTTTGAATAATGTATCCTGAAGGCTTTATATAAAATGGAAATTAGTGTTTTCATTTACTTGCATATCATCAGAATAAAACTTTTTTTGGAAAATGTTTTACCTAGTTATTTATCTGTTTGGAGATTGCAGCTGAAGTCTATTGATCAGTCTGATTAAGGAATGTGAAATCAGACTGAGGCTGATGCTCTAATTTTAATGAGTTTGTGTATTCCTTTTATTTTTCTCAGATGGATTTGATAAAATGAGACACAAATCTACACACCTGCAGGCTATTGAGATAATACAGTGCTGGGCTAGAGACATGGAGTGAGGATTCCTGCACTCAGCAGCATGATAAATGCAAAGATGGAGAATTATTAACTTTGGAAAATGTTTTCCGTAGTCCAGTATCTTAAGATATTAATGAATTGGTGCTTGAATGAGCCAAACCTCTTGATCTTAAAGTGATTTAATTTGAGACACAACAGAAGTAAATGTGAGCCAATTGATCCACTTATTTGAAGTATAGAATATCATTGAATCACACAATATCCTGAGTTGGAAAGGACCCACAAGGATCATCAAGTCCAGCTCCTCGCCCTGCCCAGGACACCTCAGAAATCACACCACGCATCTGAGAGTGTTTTAAATGCCACTGATTTAGTGTTATGATCTGCATTATATTCTGATCTCAGCTGTGGCTGCCATAGAATTAGGGTTGGTTCTGTTCCTTACTCTTCTCAGCTGCCCCTGGCTGCACATTCTTGTGCCTTCCCACATTTGACTGAGCAGTTGTGTACGTGGGGAGCTGTTGCACATCTGGCAACAGCTTGAAGATGGACCAAGCAAAGAGTGAAATGGAACCATACCCTAAACTGGGCAGTTTTCTCTGGATATAACAATAGCCTCACATGATTGTGGAAACTTCAATCATTAGATCTTACATGGTGCAGTAATAATTTATTTTAGAAACAGAAGGACATGATACATTCAAACATACAAACAGTGATTGCTTTCTTTTTGTCTTCAAGGTGGTTCCTGCCACTGAAATAATTCATTGGCTATGAATGGTTGATGACAAAAAGGCTGTGGATGTTGTGTACTTGGACCTTAGCAAAGCCTNGGGCTTGCTCAGCCTGGATGAGACTGAGGGGAGACCTCATGTGTTCTGCAGCTTCCTCACAAGGGGCAGTGGAGGAGCAGGCACTGAGCTCTTATCTCTGCCTACCAGAGACAGGACTTGAGGCTATGGCATGAAGTTGCTTCCAAGGAGGTTTAGGTTGGATATTAGGAGACAGTTCTTCACTGAACGGGTTCTCCAGGGCAGTGGTCACAGCACAAAGGCTGACAGATCTCAAGGAATTTTTGAACAATGCTCTCAGGCACATGGTTGCCTCCTTGGGCTCTCCTTGTCTTCCAATATTCTATGATTCTACAATCCTAGTTTAAGCATTTCTACTAGAGTTTGGTAAAATATAGGAGGTAATATAAAAGAAGCAGATCAAGAGGATGTGTCCTTTAGGCCAACAATTTCAAGGTTCACTAAATCTCTGTCTCTTGGCAGTTGAAAAAAATACCCGCCATAGGTGACTAAACTGTTTTGCAAAGATGAGGTTCATTAGGCTCCTCAGAAATGGAGCTTCTCCATCTGAAATCCTTTTAATAGAAAAGTGGGAGTAAGCAGAGATCTTACCAAGAGCAAAAAGCTCAGCAGAGGAAACTGAAACTTAGAAATGCAGAGATAGCATAAACACTTCTAAAAGTTAATTCAAATTAATTCTCACAAAGAAAATTAAAATACAGATCAAGGATTCTTCAGTACTTAGACATGAAAGAAGGAAGAAATTGTGGAATAAGAAATGCAGGGCAAACATTGAAGATAATGGAAATATGAACCTGCAGTTAAAGTTCTACTTGAGCTCAGTTTTCTGTAAGGACTCTGCTGTAGGACCTGCTAAGGAAAGACAAAATGATTAATGGAAATGGACTGTGGACATGGAAATTTCTATTACCAAAGTGGAAACAAAACTCTCTAAACTAGTTCCATTTAGCTAGGGAGAAGGCAGGAGATATGGAGCTGGGCAATCAGCATTCTTGATATTTGAAAGAGCTGGCTCAGGAAGTCAGTACTCCATCTCAAGGCTCTTTAATAAATGTATGAAGTTGGGGGTGGTTCCATCTGTGTGTCAAATAATAAATGCAGAGTCCATATATGAGTGCAGAAAAGCAACCACCCAACCACAGAAATGTGCAAGCTTTAGAATAAATCTTCCTGAAAACAAAAACGAATGAATAATTAAAGGAAAGAAATGACCAAAGGAGGTGAAAATAAATCAAGATGGGAAGAAATACAGATTTATCAAAGGCTGTTTGTGTCTGATATCTTTCCTTAAAAAGAATAACCAATTCTTACGGATGAGAAAAATGCTTTAGACATAATCCACTTAGACTTCAATGAATATCAATATTGTGCCACATGGGATATTATTAACTGGAGAAACTGTGGATCATTTCCAAAATACTAATGTGGTAAGTAACTACTCAAGAGAAATGACCTGGGGTTCTGAGGAGAAGAGAACTTATAGTTTGCAGGGGAGTTTTTAGTGGAGTTTCACAATGCTCTGTCTTCAGACTAATCTTATTTAATGTTGCCATTGGTGACCCTGCCTTAAAAAAATAGAGCTTCACTAATGACTTTTGTAGACAGCACAAAGCTGGGAGGTATAGGCAATTCAGGAGAGGATTGGTGTATTAGTGAGGTGAATTGGATGGAGAACTGAAAAATATAATGGGACAAAGAGAAAGGTCATGTGTATGGGGATTAATAACAGGAGAATCGGCTCTGAAGCTGGAGCTTGGCAGTGGAAAATGAGGGAGTAAAAAAGGGCACGTTGTGTTTGCTGATCACAGAGTGATACAGCCCTGAAAAAAGCAAACATCCCAGAGATCCCTCAGCCAAGGGGTTCTCAGGAGAGGTCTTTGGTGGGACTGAAGTGAGGCCTCCTAGGGTACAAAAAGATAAAATTCTTGGCTCCCACAAACAACAAATGTGACTTGAGCTGGTGCAGTGAAGCTCATCCAAGACCGATGACCATGAAGAGGTTAACAAATAGGAAAACCCAGAAGTGTTTGTGTTTTATACAGCCTGGGATAGTGAAAGCTGAGTTTGAATATGATTGTTCTTTAATAATAATGAACTCAAGGGACAGAGAAGGATTCTTTAAGCAGAGGGAGTACAGAGATCACAGAACCATAGAATCATATCAAGGGTTTGTAAGTGACCTTTATGTGTTGTAAGTGACCTTAATGGTCACCTAGTTCCAGCCCCCACCCATGGACAGGAATGCCACTCACTAGATCAAGATGCTCAGAGCCCTTTTGCAAGAATGATGCAAGAAAGATGCAAGGATAAATTGCACATGGGTTAATTTAGTCTGGAAAGTCTTAAGAATTAAGATGGAAGTGTCTGGGACAGTGCAGTAATCCAAATAAAGGGAATAAAAGTCCTTTCCTAAGGTAGATTTATGAGGTAGAAACTGAAGGATATCAGTGAATATGACACCAGCCATTGTACAGAATGGGTTTTGACTGCCCACAGAGTCTGGTTACACTGAGCTCAGCTGAGTCACCTTCACTCCCGAACTGGGACATCTTCATGATGCTGCATTTACAGTCTGTGTCTGATAAAAACATGGACTCAAAAAATACCCTGAGTTGGAAGGGGACCACAAGGATCAAATCCAGCTCCTGACCCTTCACAGGACCATCCCCAAGAATCTCACCATGTGACTGGGAGTGTTGTCCAAACACTTCTTAAACTCTGTCAGGCTTGAGACCTTTTTGTTGTTCTCTTGCATGGAACAAATCTGTTTTAGATGAGTCATGAGTGAGACTTTGAGGGCTGCTGTTGGTTCCAGGCATGAAGTGTTCTACTGGTCTTCAGGTAGAGGAGATAGCTGTGAGGGCAAATGAGCTGAACCACGCTGTCAAGGTGACTCCTTTTCTATATGGAGAAACTTGGCATACCAGAGTCCTTACTACTGTCATTGAAACACTGATATCAAATCAAAAATGAGCAAGGATGAATCAAAGTGTCATGGAGGAAAACTTGGGGGTACTGGTTGACGAGAATCTCAACACTTGCAACCCAGAAAGTCAACTGTGTCCTGGGCTGCATCAAAAGCAATGGGGACAATAGGCAGAAGGAGCAAATCCAGAGGAGACCATGTTCTACAAAGACATGCTGAGAGAGCTGGAGTTCAGTCTGAAGAAGAGAAGGACCCAGGGAGAACGTACAGTCCTTTCCAGTGCCTAAAGGGGTTACAAGGGACTTTGGGCAATGCCCTGGCATGACAGGAGGGAATGACTTCAAACTGAAGGAGGGCAGATTTAAATTTAAGCAGTAAATTCTTCTCTGAGAGGGTGATGAGGCCCTAGCACAGGTTGCCCAGAGAGACTGTAGCTGCCCCATCCCTGGAACTATTCAAGACAAGATTGGATGGGGTTTGGATCAACCTGATTTAATGGAAGGTGTCCCTGCCCATGACAGGGGGGCTGGAACTAAATGCATTTTAATGTCCCTTCCCACCCAAACCATTCTGTGATTCTGTCACAGAATTCACAGAATTCACAGAATTCACAGACTAGGCCTGTGTAAGGGAGGAGAAAAATCTCTTGTTTGTCCTTTGTACAAACTAATCTGTACTTTGTACTCCACTGCTGGTTTGAGTCTGAACATTACAGGCAACTGCAGTTCCAATTGAAGGACTTTTCTGCATCAAGAGGGAAGGACATGTCCTTATTGAGCTCTCCTTTCACAGCTTCTCCTGAGTAAAGGTTTCAGCAGAACAAGAAGTTTCTCTGTACAAGGCTGAGCTGCTGTACTTGCACAAAATGATTTCCAGGCTCACTCACACGGTGTATCCAAAGGAAACATTCAGAACCAATTAGGAAACCTTCCTCTGCAGTGACATTGCACTCTCGCTCTTGTACAGGATAATTTACTCAGCTCCTTTTTCAGTTTACTGAGTGATTAAAATAAAATAGAAAGTTAAATGTCTCACATAGAGCCAAATATAAATTCCCCATCACCCTCCTAAAATTACAAAAATCTCTACACTGAAAAGGGATAATGCATTTCTTTAAGGCATTAACAATTTGCTCATCAGTGAAATAATAAACAATAACTGAGAATTTTGTCCTTGCTCTTAGCAGTTCATCCGAGTCAAGGGGTCCTCCTCATGAGGGAACAACTGTTAGAATGAGAAAGGTCCCAATGAGAGAAAACAGAATCACAAAGAATATTCTGAGTTGGAAGGGACCCACAAGGATCATCGAGTCCAACTCTTAAGTGAATACCCATACCGGAACTGAACCCATAACCTTGGTGTTATGAGCACCATGCTTTAACCATCTGAGCTAATCTTGGGGTCATGTTTTGTTTTGTTTTGTTTTGTTTTTAACCGCACCACCCATTCCATCATTCCATTACCTAGGCTGTGTCACTGGGTTCCTCATCCAGTCTTTTNACTCCCAAATCTCTCTCTATTTTACCACTCTTCAGCCACTCATCCATTTTTTGGAACCATTTTAACAAATACTTTGTTGTGTTACCAGGGACATCTTGAGGGAAATTCTCTCTCTTACGGCTTCTGCAATTTGGGGGGCACCAGATCACATTGACTCAGGAGGCACAGGTCAATGGGTGAGTGAAGTGGGCGAGTGACAACACAGCGATTCGTGGAAGACTTGAGAAGGGTTCATGGAGAAGTCAAAAAAGGTGGATACATTTCTAACATTGGTTGTGAAAAGCAAAATACTAAAAGGAAAAATAATACATGTAACTTCTTATTTAGATATTATTAATGTCTTTCAGAAACCCACATTCAAGTGACAGTGATATTACATTCTACCTGTATTTAGGATATAGTATCTTATGAAAAGAAGTGGGTTACTGAACAGTCAGCTGAAAAAATGCGGAATATCAGCCCTTCTTTGGAAAAAAAGGGATGTAGAGTTGAAAATTGACATAATTCCTTTGTATTCCCATGGTGACAGGAGAGGACAGTCCTTGCTGGTATCCATGGTGGATGTAAGCAAGTAATATTCCTGGTACAGAAAAGTCTGCAAGCCTCTATTAGAGAGTTTTAGTAGTTTAAAGGGAAGAGAGAAATTAAAAAATAATTCCTAAACTGTCCACACATCTATATTTATTCCCATTTTGGTGAGTGAAGCAGAGGGATGTTCTTTGGTGAGAGGGCTTGAAGAGCACAACTGTGTTCTCCCCTGGTTCAGCTCCAAGGTTGTAAGCCAAGAATTCCATGCAGAAGAGGAAAAATAAGCGCACAGAGTGCAAAGGGAGTGCAAGACCAGCAGAGAACTGAGATTTAACGAAAGAACAAAAAGATGTTCTGAAGAAAGGAGATATTTTGTCATTCATGGAACCAGGTGTAGTTCAGACAATGCTGCAGCAGAATTGAGACTAACACAAAACATGCCTTTGGCCTTGCTAACTTTGAGCTGATCTTTGGAAGGCAGTCATGGATTCTTTAATTCAAATCATTAAAATAAAACCAAATCAAAACAGCTTCTGAGAGTCCATTCAGAGAAAGCTCTCTTGTTGTGCCAAGAGTAGCTTGCATGCCAGAGCTCTAAATAAACAGTCTAAATATACAGGTTCATAAATCTTGTGTGTGAAATTAAAACAAGGGAAAGGACATTGATTTATTGTATGTTTGTTGGAAAGCTTAAGATTTCATCTTTCATTATAATCACAGTGTCCTCCATGCTCCGTAAGAGGGCAGAAGTGCTTGACTTCAATTGTGCTTTACTTGTTTTTTGGTAATTATAAGGTCAGCAGGAAGTGTTCCCAGAACAGCAATTTTTTCAGCTCCACTGTTATGTTGTTTCCCATTAAAATTTCACAGCTCAGTCCAGGTTCCCCAAAAAGAAACTGACCTATTGAACTTGAAATACAGCTCTTGTTTCAAGGGAAAGGATTTTGTAGGAAATACCATAAAAATCATAAGAAGCATTTGAAAGATCTGTGGTCGTATTGTGGCCGATAGACATCACATAAGTTTCTTATTAAGAATTGATCACTGAATGGTTTGGGTTGGAAAGATCATCTCACTCCAACTCCCTGCCACAGGCAGGAACACCTTCCACTAGACCAGGTTGCTTCCAATCCAACCTGGCCTTGAACATCTCCAGAGACAGAGAATCCACAACTTCTCCAGGCAACCTGTGGCAGAGCCTCACCATCCTCATAGGGAAGAACGTCTTCTTGATATCTGGTGTAAAATTACCCTCTTCCATTTTAAAGCCATTAATGAAGGAACAGTAGTTCTAACCAGATGCAGATACACCCTGATTTATTTGAAAGATGTCTTTTGGACAATTCTTAAAAATGTGGGGTTTCTTTTGTTTTTCCTTTTTCTTTTTTTTTTTTGGTCCCCCACTTGTGGTTCCTCCCAGAACCTCTAGACCTGGGTAGCTCCACTATTTTTTGTGCTGAGTGGAGAGAAGGCACTATACGGGTGCAAAGGCCTTTTCTTCTGCTACTATTCCAAGATGTGAAGTGATAGACTGAACAAGGCTTCAAGGCTCCAGTAAGGGTGAGAAATAACAAAATTAGGAGCGTAAGAAATAGGAATGGAGGGGCAGATGGTGGATGAAATTGAGGGTCAAATCTCCCTGCTGGAATGTGCTGACAAGCTCTATGCTGTAACACACCAGGAACTCATGTAACACACCATAATTAAACATAGTGACTGCATGCACTGTGGAAAGGAGCCTTCATCTGTGGCCATTCTTGTGGGGACCAAAGAATGAGATTATATTTGGATACCCAAAGCCCTGATAAGTCAAGAAAGGCAGACGTTGGCAAACTATTGCCCATTGCTTTGAAAAGTAGAAAGAAAGACTGGTTAACTCACGATTCTGCCTTGCTCTCATCCTCTAAGGATTTAAACCAGCTCCCTACATCTCTGTGAATCACAGCCTTGCTGTCCTCTGCAGTGAAAAAGGAGTTGTCATCTCTGAATTTGGGATGTACACTGATTTTCCAACTCTGTCACTTTTCATGATCTTAATCTCCCTAAAACTTTCATGATCCAGATGTTCCCTATTGGCTTAGATGGCTGTTGGAAAACACCTCCACTTAGTCCAGCCTGATGTCTGTGACACAAACCTGTGTCCAGTAACCAGAGAAAGTAAATAGTGTCCACAGAGCATAGTTGAATTTAATTAAAGGAATAATAATATCTCAGATATGGCACACTACACCACCATCATGGTTCACTGCCAGTGCACAGAACAGCTCTTCCTTCTCTGCCTACCTGACTTGCTGTACCTGGATAATTGTACTCACTTCTGAAGCACTTAATAATAGGAAATATTGTGTCAGGTTGGAGAAAATCAGAGAAAAATTATCTGGGGAAGGAGTTTTCTTAGCGTCACTCAGTGTCAGCCTCAGAGAAAAGCTTTAGGAGGCTGTTTTCATGGTTCTAAATAGCCTCACACTGGATTTATACCTTAAAACACCTGGCACATCTGATTTTTTTAATTTAGTTTTTTTCCAGTGGCTGAAAGAAATTTTCATGTCATCCGTGGTCAAGTTTTTCTGCCAAGTTGTTTGTCATTGTTTCTTTTTTCTTAGGGTTTTGTTTTCCCTTAAGATAGTGGCTGCAGTTGAAATTTTCCCTTCTTAAACTCACCTCCTCTTACATAAATGTTATAAGTCACAAAAGACACTGAGAACAAGGAGTGGGCTTGAAGCAGCAACCTGCAAAAGGCATTCAGAGGCATTCAGAGCTTTAACCATCCACTGGATGGTCATTTCCTCCTTCTTTATATCTCAAAGCAGCACTAGACAGGATGTTCTAGAAAAGAAGCCTGTCTTCAGAAAAAAAAAAAATGTCTTCTATTTTTATCATCAACATTTTCCTTTATTCCCCTAAGGATTTCTTCTAAACCTGGTTTGCCAAGAAAAAAAAACCAAAAACCTTTATTTCCCTGCAAAACAACTTGCCTGAACTCACTGTGAGACAACACTGCCCTTGGCACAGGGGCAGTGAACACAGGTGTATACAGGTGTTTATGGGTTTGGCAGTGGCAAGATGATGTTGCAGTTGAATTTTCCCTTTAAGGGGCTTAAAATATGCATGGGAACAACTTTTTCTCCCATGGATTGTAGGCTGCCTCCTTGGTCTAGAAGCAGAAGTCCTATTCCCATCCAAAGTTTCATGCTGCCAAACAGGAAACCTTAAGCTTTGGGCAGGTGCCATGGAGACTGATATCCACATGCTAGTGCAGCTATGGGCCTGAGCATCAAAATTCTGAATAATTCCTTGCATTAATTGACCACATGGCCCAGATGACTGTTCCATTTCACGTGAGACCTGCCTCTGCGCAGCCCTAGAACACAAGTCATTGACTCCATAAATTTTGAGTCCCTTAGCAAAGATAGCTTTTCTCAAGGCAAAAGAGTCTCTACACAGAGACCCTGACGGACAGAAATAAGAGGGGGATCAGAATTGCCATGCAACTCATTGAGCAGAGAGGGCACTGGGAGAGCAAGACCATCACAGTTGTCACTGAGTAGAGTCTGTCCCTGTGGTGGGAAGTTCAGTCCACATCCCAGCTCTGCTTTGGTTCGTCATTGAAGAGAGACAAAGAATTTCTCGAAAACTCTTGAGCTGAGGGGATGGGACAACTTGGTTTCTACTGAGTTTGAGGATTCTTTTCTCCATAGTCAGTTCAATGTCCCTGCTCCCTGGGGAATTGGTGATGGCATCAAGTCTGCCAGAGCTCAAGAGGTGTTTGGACAACACACTCAGGCTCATGGTAGTATTGGTTTTTTTTGTCCTGTGCAGGGCCAGGAGTTGGACTTCATGACCCTTGTGGGTCTCTTCCAACTCAATTCTGCCAATGAGATGAAATTATCTTCTTTTTCCTTACAGGTGATTTCTAGGAGTTAAACCTCAGAATTCTCTGGAAGTCAGTATCCCTTTTTTTGTCCTTTTACTGGATAACAGAAAGCCACCAACTTCAATAATCTGATGAATTTCAGCAGTAACAGCAGAGAAAAGCCACAGTTCAAATACAGGGAGTCCACAGGTACTGAAAAAACCCTGGAGAATAACAGTGAAAATGATAAGAGGATGTGAAAACAACATGCGAAAAGAAAGTGAAACAGCTGGATTTGTTTAGCCTAGAAAAGAGAAACCTAAAGGAAGCCAGGTGAGTGTTCTTCCAACAAAGGAGAGGGAGAGTGTGGAAATCAATACCTCTGTGCCCTTAGTGACTAAACAACAGGAAATCTGTTCAACTTCCAGCAAAGAAAAGAAATTAAATGCCATGAAAGAAAATGAAGAGTGAATGTTGTCTAGAGAGGCTGTGAAAATTCCTTGGATGTTTACTAGAAGACCTGAGGCAAACAAGCTGCAGAGTCATGTAGGCATCCTTGACTCTGCCTTGGCACAGAGGAAGGATTTGGGGCAGAGGTTCCCAATTTGGGGACATAGAATGTACCTCAGAAGGGAAGAAGCAACAAGAAATTACTTACAGCCTTGTTGTCTGTGTGCACCCTTGTTTTTTCTGCTTCTACCCCCAAAATCTATATTTTTGAAGCTCTATGAAGAAAAACACACACACACACCAGCACCACTCTCCGTTTTTTGCATCAATGAAGACGGCAAGATGACAAAGAAAAGATTTCCTAGGGTATTTAGGAAGAAGAACGAAACAGAGACGTTATTCACCTATTCTAGATAAGAAGAATAGCTCAATATCAAAAAGTCCAAAAGCTTTGGGAGTCAGTGACCTTTAGGTCCACTGTATCTCTTGGAAATCCCCCTCTAAACAAATCCGGCTGGCTGACGCATGCTCTAATAAAAATGGCATATTGCAGTCATTTGCTGGTTGGTGCAGTCTTGTCAGCTCATTCACAGCACATTTACTGCCAAATCATTCCTTTAATCATAGAAGGAGAAATGTTACACACACAGAACAAATCTCCCTCATTAACTCGAGCGGGTCACTCCTGCAGCCTGTTGGACTTAACATTTTATTTTCAGAGAAGGTCGTGTAACCTGTTGTGGGTGTGAGTCACAGCTGTCACGACCGGGCTCTGCCAGGATGAAAACTGCAGGTTTGGACTCTTAATAATGCTGGTTTCCTGCTTCTGAAGGAGTCTTCAGTACTTCTGCCCTGGGTCAGAAATACCGGTGCTTCCTTTTTATTGCATACAGTGATCCACTGAATGGTGATTTTCTTTCCTAGAAGTCTCACTGAAATAATCAAGTCCTACTCAATCTTGTATGGTGTTAGGATTTGACCCTTTAGAATTGTCAAACAGTGGGGAAAGTAAAATATGATCAATGGCTGCAAGTGCTCCTTGTGCCCACCATCCGCACCCTGGTGAAGGACATCGGATCATTGGAGCAAGCCCAGGGGAGACCACGAAGTTGATTCAAGAAATTGAGTCCCCCTCTGTGAAGGTTTGAAGTAAATTGGGGCTGAGCCAAAAAACAAACCCACCCCACCTCCCTCTCCAGGTTCAAAAAAAAGTAAAAGAAAGTGTGGAAAATAAAAGCTATGCACTTCAGTAAATGCACAAGCCAGGATACAATAGTATTAAACAGCAAAACCTATTGTTATGAGAGAAAACCTGAGATATCCCACAACTCCTGTGAGGTAGATGATTCTGAGTGAAAACTCAAGATATCCTGCAGTCCTGCAATGCGAACAGTTCTTGAGAAAGGATCCAAGATATCCTACAGTCCTGTGATGTGAAGAGTCCTGCAGAACTTGGCCAAATTCCAGCAGACAGTCCCAGAAGAAACTTTTCTCAGGGGCCCAAAGAGTAGCTGGAGCTTAGAGTGCCAATGAGTGGAGGCACCCAAGGGAAAGCAGGAGATGGGCAGGGAAAATCCCAGAGCATGGGGGCAGGGGTGTCGAAATCACAGACTTTCTCCCTCCTGAAGCTGGAGTGCAGCAAGGAAATGTCTAAGGAGGAGGAAAACCAATCACAGGCTCTCCCAGGACTAGAGCACATCCCCCCATAGGGGCCCTTCTCAAGCCTTATATACTGCAGCTGTGGGAGAGAGTGTTAATGAGCCCAAAGGCTCTGCAGCTGTGACCTGGGTATTCCGAGGGTATTGCTGGAAATTTCCTCCTTCAGCTGCTGTTTCTGGTTTTTTCCTCTTCCAGATAGAGAGAGAATGAGCTTGGTCACTAAGGATCAGTATCCACAACAAAATTCCCTCGCAGACCAAAGCCAAAGCACGAAGATGTGGAATGTATATACGCAATGGAATCACCCTAGGACACCCTCCTATGAGGATAGGCTGAGAGAATTGGGTTTGTGTAGTTTGGAGAAGACAAGGCTCCAGGGAGACCTTATTGCAGCTTTCCAGTAACTGGGGATGGAGAGGGACGTTTTGCAAGGGCAAGGAGTGAGAATGGCTTCGAACTGAAAGAGGGAAGGTTTAGATTCAATATTAGAAAAAAATTCTTCTCTGTAAGGGTGAGGAGGCACTGGCGCAGATTTCCCAGAGAAACTGTGGCTGTCCCATCGCTGGAAATTTTCAAGGCAAGGCTGGACAGGTCTTGGGGCAACCTAGTGTGATGGAAAGTGTCACTACTCATTGTCAGGGTGTTGGAACAAAATAATCTTTAAGGTCCGTTCCAACACAAATCATTCTGTGATTTTATGATTCTCACACCTTAAATTTCATTGTCAGCTTTTGTAGGGGGGGAAATAATTCAAGTTGCTCTTAATATGTCTAAAAAAATTAGGTAAGGCCTAAGGGCTTTTATCTGTATGAGCTGTGAGCTATAGTTTAACGATGCACATAAACACACACTTTTCTGTATTAGGGCCCCTTGCAGATATTTGCAACCAGCAAAGCAAGAGCAGAAATTCCCTTCGGCTTGCAGAGGCAGAAGCTGCAGATGTAATGTGCTTTTTTCCTGGGAGACACTGTCTGCACTCAAAAATTAAATATGCTTGGAAAGCTTCCTGGGCAATAAGGGCAACTGGCGCATCTTGAGCTGCCTCCATGTAAGGAACTTGTTTGGATGCAAACTGCCAAATGGGCATGAACCCTGGAACACACCAACACTGGAGAGGGGTTTGGAGAGCCTCGTTGGCACACATCAAAGGCACGCCAAGGACCTCTCCAGCCTTTTGCTAATATAGATGGATCATGTTCTGCTCCCTGAGGACATTCCCAGACAGTTCAATATATTCCTATAACATCATCCAAAAATGCTGTCCCAGACTCACAGAATCTTCTGAGTTGGAAGGGACCCACAAGGATCATTGAGCCCAACTCTTAAACAGCACTACTGGCGGGGATCGAACCCTCAGTTTCCCATATCAGAGGCGGGGACACTCACCACTCATCTTCATCTTTACGAGTCCAGCAAAGAGAAAAGTGTTTCATGCCAGCACGTGCCGTTTGCTGACAATTCAATCACCATCATCCTCATTTTGGTGGGCTGTTTTTAACAGTTCCTCTGTCACCTGAAGTCACCAAATAAAATGTCAGTCACTTATTTCATGGAATCACAGAATGGTTTGAGTTGGAAGGGACTTTAAACATCATCTCTTCCCAAATCCCTCTGCCATGACAATTCTACATTTAAACTGTTCAGGAAAACTCACTTAAAAAAAAAAAAAAGCATTTGGAAGTTTCAATTCTCAAATTTAATAAAAAATCTCTTTAGTCTAAGGTTATCCCATGGTGTCACTGGCCTTGGCTCATTTTAATAAGTGTTACCACGCCATTCAGTCACTTCTGACCCTCCAGTCCAGTTACCATTTTCCTTGTGAGTTGATTATTTGGCTGGGAATCCAGTGGAAATACAACTTAGGCTTGATATTCTCACTTCCATATTTTTTATAGAACCTGTTAATCATTTGGGGGTTTCTAGAAAATTTTCATGCTAAAAAGCACAGCCAGGCAGTATTGTAAATCACAATGACTTCTTCAATGATAAGATGATGTCAGTTAGGAAAAACAAACTCATGGGACACATATTTTCATCTTTCTAACTCACATTGTGGCTGTACTTGTTATCTATTTGCTGATCTGAAGTTTTATATTCAGGTCAATTCTGTCCAGTGCAAGATAGTTAGGAACCTGAAAATATTTTTCTTTCTCGTCATATTTACTTCTTACATGGATATCAGCACATTTCCATCAGATTTGATGCCTTCCACTTTGAACATTGTCCTGCTTGGGCGCTGTCGTGGTCATTTCACTTGGCTGTGGAAATTGTGATCCAGGAAAAGTCTAAATCTGTCCAAATCCAGTTGCCTACCACCCCAACACCAATCTGTTAGACCTGTCTTATTCAAAGTGAGGATTTTCCATCCAAATCTGAGATCAAGGAAGACAGAGAACAAGACATTCAATCCCCAACCACAACAAGATTTGCATACTAAGAAATATTTATATACATGCATATATTCAGTAAATTTATTTTAATTAAAATTAAACCAGAATTCCACTGAAGAGACATTCAAGTGAAACTTTTCAGGTTAGTGAAGTGACCTTTTGTACGTGAGAGATATTAAAAAACAACAAATGAAAGGTTTTGTTACACATGTTCAGAACAAGAATAGTGTATGACAATGATGGATTTGCTTCTATTTTAATTTGTTAAAGAGAATCATAGTTGATATATCAGCTGGTTTGTTGTCAGAGGGAGGAAAAAAACATGAAGCCAAGCCAAACTATTCCACCTACTACATTAATTACCTCCAGTAGGAAGAAGTCATTCAGTTTGTATCATTTTTTCAAAAATGTATTTATACACTGATTAGGAAAGCGAGGACCAAACTACGGTTTCTTAGCTCATTTGAGCCAGTTACACCATTAATCTATTAATCTAAGTTTTGATGTCCTGGAATTTAAATTTTCACATTTTCCATCCCATTTTTGGAGCAGATCCAAAACCCTCAAGGTATTCTCATCAAGTACAGGGGGGTTTTTTATCAAACCACTGTGTCATGATAAAATCCTTCTCCTTTTGAGATTTGAAAACAAATTATTATATACAAACCTCAGCTTCTATTGAATAAAATAAGAACAAAAATAATAATTTTATTCTGGGTGGAGGCTAGAAGGTGGGACCTGAACTGATCTAAAAGCTAAAAACCAAAAGCTGAGGAAGAGGGTTTATCTTTGCTTGTCTTTTGTCCTGATGCATGAAAGTCACAAATCCTTCTGGTCATTCCAGTCTTCCTCCTCACCTTGCTTTAAATTCAGTCCCAGGAGGAATTTGGCAAGGACTGTAGGTGGCCTGCAAGGTCTGCTGGCACATGGCAATGTACACACAAATGATCTCATTCCACGGCCAGTGGTGCCAGAGACTCCCAAACAGAACAGGAACCGCTGAGACGGACACAACCAGGGCTGCATCTGTGAATTAGGTTCTTACTGAGAGGCTGCTTGACTTTCCTGCTGCTGCAAAGAATATCTGGGAAGCTACTGACAAAGAGGAATGTTTAAAAATGTTCTACAGAGGACAGCACCCTCAGTGCTCTCCCAAAAGATCTGTGAACAGTGGTGTTCAAGGCCATAGACATGGTTAGAGGTAATGCTTTCCCATGAGGAAAGGCTGAGGGAATCGGAGTTGTTCAGCCTGGAGAAGAGAAGGCTCCAGGGAGACCTTAACACAGCCTTTCTGTACCTGAAGGTGCATAAAGGTATATAAAGGTACCAAAGCTGTACTGAAGGTACAATTCCAACAAAGCTGGACAGGGACTTTTGACAAGGCACGAGAGAATAAAGGAAAATGGCTTAAAGTTCAAAAGGACTGGGTTTAGATAAGAATTTGGGAATAAATTCTTCCCTGCAAGGTTGATGAGACGTGGGAATTGGTTGCCCAGAGAAGCTGTGGCTTCATCATCCCTGGAAGTGTTCAAGGCAAGGCTGGATGGGGCTCTGAGAAACTTGGTCCAGTGGAAGGTACCCCTGCCCACGGCAGGGGGTTGGAACTACATGATCTTGAAGATCCCTTCCAAACCAAGCCATTCCATGATTCTATGATTCTATGAACCTGTGATTCTATGTTTGCAACTAGGGAATCCCCACTGAAGTGAGACTCTGGTGAGCAACATGTGGGTACAAAGCATCAACCAAGCTCGTGACCTTCCGCTACTCCTCCAAAACAGATTATATTTGAGAATAAAAGACCTTTTTATCATTTTAGGAAGTCTTTAGTTAAGGAAAACAGGCTAACCATCCTGTTTTCAAAGGATTTTCCCTTTTTTCTGGAAGACCTAAAGATGTCAAGCTCGACCTTTGTTTAATCACAGAGTGGTCTGGGTTGGAAGAAAACTTAAATGTCACATAGTACCAAATCCCCCTGCCATGGGCACGGGCACCATCCATTTCTTCTAGATAAGTAAAAGATCAGATTAATCATCAACCAAACTTTTGCAGGGCAGAACTGAAGCAGAGTGGCTGCTTATGGCCCTTTTCAGTGTAAAATCTACCTTGAAAACCTTTTAAAGAAAGTGAGCCCAAGCCTGTGAAAATTACTTTTAAGGAAAGCCCATTCATGTTGTCCTCAGCAGCACTGAATTACACTCTTGAAATAAAAATAATGGACTCTGCCTGTCAAAATGTGCTATTCCCCCATAAAAATCTGCCTTTGCACTTTCTGCTCAAGGAGAGAGATTGCATGCAAGGAAACAGATCTGTGAAAGGCCCATTAACAGCTCACTCAGCAGCACCAGATCCTCACCAGAGACACAGACCAGAATGTCTCATGGCAAAGATACACTGAGGTTATTTGTAGCTTAAAGCCTGAAGAGGTGATGGCAAGTGAGGTATTTCTGATGCAACTCGAAGAGTTGTGGGCAAGGTCCTTATCACAAGTCCTTGGGAACATCCCTCCCCAGCCCAGTAACTGCAGGGTCTTCACTCCAGTGTGAATACAACACAAGATCTGTCTGAATCAAGTATGGAACAGAAGGAACATGCCTCAACTACATAAAGTACATAAACTACATAAAATACAAATATTGAAGAAGACCTTGACAGAAGCTCTGAGATGGACAATTTGAGAAATGCAGCAAAGCTGGGGAAGTGTTTAGAGCACAAGTCTGATGAGGACCAGCTGAGGGGTTTCAACCTGGAGAAAAGGAGTTACAGGGGAGATCACATTGCTCTCTACAACCACCTGACAGGATATTATAGCCAGGTCATGGTCAGCCTCTTCTCCCATATAACAAGAGACAGGATGAAAGGAAATGAAGTCAGGTTCCTCCAGGAGAGGTTTAGACTGAACATTATGACTTTTTTTCACGGAAAGGGTTGTAAAGCGTTGGAACAGGCTCTCCAGGAAGTGGTGGAATCACTGTCCCTGAAAGTGTTCAGAAAACATGTAGATGTGGTCCTTGACGCCATGGTTCAATGATGAACACGGTGGTGGTGCTGGGTTAATGTTTGGACTTGTTGATCATAAAAGTCTTTTCCAACTTTAATGTTTTCATGATTCTATTACTGAGAAAATTCTCCTTACTTGGCCATCAGTGGAAACAAAGTGATTTATAATACCATTTTGTTACAGAGTTTAAACACATGAAATATTTTCCCCAATGAAGACGTGAAGAAAATTTCACATTTTCGCTTTGACAGGAGCAACTTGGGGGCCACAATAGTATCTGCAACAATTCCTATGGGTCATTAGATTGAAAGAACAAATTAAATAGAGTTGTTCTGCAAAATTCACCCATTGTTAAATGATATGTCTTGTTAGAATAAAAGCACTGCATATTTCGGGTGATGTGCTTGCTCCATTTTCCATCAAAAGAATCATTAAAGGCTTGGTTGAAAAGGGTATATTTTCATTTGTGGCTACTGGTGCTTCAAACCATGGAAATGTTAAAATGTTCCTGGCAGATGTTCATTCCTACACAGTAGAAAGAGAAGTGTTCTATTGTCTGCTTAATTATTTTCAATACCAGTGTAAAAATTCATTAGAAATGCCTGAAATTGCAATAAGTGTACTACAGTCAATTGGCTTCACAACATGTCGTCATTCACAGATGACAAAGCTAATACTGACTTCCATGGTCATATGGAAATGTAAAGTAAACAAAAATCTTAGAGATAATATCTCTGTTTAGACAATCTGACACTTTTTGTGTCCTTCATTGTAAATGTGTCGAGGGCACAGAGCTGGGGAAGGGGCTGGAGAACTACTCTGATGAGGAGCAGCTAAGGAAGCTGAGTGGGCTCAGTCTGCAGAAAAAATGGTTCAGGTTTAACTTCTCACTTTCTATAACCCCCTGACAGGATGTTATAGCCAGGTGGGACTTGGCCTCTTCTCCCAGATAACAAGCGGCAGGATGAGAGCAAATGGCCTGAAGTTATGCCAGAGGAAGCTTAGAGTGGATATTAGGAAGAGTTTTCTCATGGGATGACTCATAAAAGCATTGGAACAGGCTGTCCAGGGCAGTCATCATCCCTGGAGGTGTTCAGAAAACACATGGATATGGCACTTGAGGACATGGTTCAATGGTGAACATGTTGGTGGACTGGTGGTTTGACTTGTGGATCTTAAAGGTCTTTTCCAACCTTAACTATTCTGTGATTCTGTGGCATAACTGAGAGAAAAAAAAAAAAAAAAAGAAACAAAAGTCCCACATACTTTTAGTGCACAAGGTCTTCTTCAAATAAAGAGTGAAATCACAAGCTTACCAAAATAAGTAGAAGTGGGGAATCATTATTCAAGGTTAAACTCATTTATTTTTAACCAGTTAAAGAATTTGGAAGAAGAGCTAGGCAGTGTCAGTGGAGCCAGTGCGATGTGGGAAGCAGGACAGATCATAAAATGCTTGGCATCTGGACATAGGGACTGGATGTTAATTATTTATACAAAATTCCGAAAATTACTAAAATCTGAAATTTTAAAGGCACGGACAACAAATAGTACGATATGTCAACTGAATATTCAACATCATTATCTACCGCACTTATGAAATGTATCCCAAGATTGTTTTCTGGTGAAAATTTGTTTTTCAAGGCTCTTGTTTCCATTTCAACTTGGATTGCCAGAGAATTGCACAGAAATGTTGGAAGGCACTCATGAAAGTTACTTAGTGCAGCCTCTTGCCTGAAGCAGGGCTGTTGCCAACATTAGATTAAGTCACCAATGGCTTCTCCCAGTCAAGTCTTGAGACTTCTGTGACCTCTCCACCGAACAGTTCTGGAGTTTCAGTACTTTTCTAGTGCAGGTATTGTTTGGGGGGGAAGTCTGTGGTGACAAGACAAGGGGGGGTGGCTTTAAACTGAAGAAGGGTAGCTTTAGATATGATATTGTGAAGAAATTCTTCTCATGGAGGATGATGAGACTCTGGCATAGATTTCCCAGGGAAGCTGTGTTTGCCCCATCCCTGCAAGTGTCCAAGACCAGGTTGGATGGAGCTTGGAGCAAGATGGGATAGTCGAAGGTGTCTCTGCCCATGTCAGGGGGTTGGAATGAGATTTTCTTGAAGGTCCCTTCCAGCCCAAACCATTTGATGATTCTTCTTCATTTAGTGCCATCCTTAAATGTTCTGAGGCTGCACTTTATCATCATCCAGGACACTGTGGAAGATGAAGGACAGTATTAGCCCTGGCTGTTCCTTTTATGAGCTGCCAAACACTCAGCCACTGATCCTTGTCCTTTGAACAAATCTCTGCCTACTTTACAGCCTGTTCATCCACAGTTCAGCCCCCAAATGAGAAAGCAGTGGGAAGTGATATCTAAAGTCGTATTAAGCACAAGAAAGACATGACATCTACCAACCTTCTTTTACCCACCAGTATTTTGTCATAGAAGGTAATTAGGGGCCTCAATCACCCTTTGCCTTTGCTATGGGATTCCCACGAGTTTTTCCAGAGGCAGGAGCAAAATATAGTGGCTTATGCTTTCTTGTTTTCCTTAGTACTAGGGGTTGTTGTTGTGTTTTCCTTGGGTTTGATTTTGATGGGTTTTTTGATCAACCTTTTCTCAGTCATCATTGTCTTCCCATACCAATTACTTTTCAAGGAAGATAAGAAGCCTTACAATCACATCAACTATGCTTTGAATGCTGTATAGGATTTTTTAATGATCTTTCTTAATCCTTCAAAAAGAGTTTAAAATTACAGGACACATTTCATCATGTGTTTCTTAAAACCGAGAAAATATTTATGCACGTCAACAAAGTGTGGTTTTCTTAATGACTTTCAATACGTTTTAATGTTTTCCTGCCATAAAACACTTCTTTTGTATGTTAAGCAAACTTGTTTGCATCAATTTTCTAAGTTCTGTAAAGAAGACAGAAGTGAGGACAGACTTGCTTACAATCACTCTTAATTTATCTATTGAAATATGTCAAAAATTTATCTCTTTTTTATAGTTCAGCACTAAAGTTCAGAATCTTGCACTGAAATTTAAACATAACGTAGAAACTAAAAGACTTTCAAATTACGTAGTCTGAAAAAAAATGGTAAAAAAATTGTATCTTACCTGGGAGGACTGTGATAGGAATACAGGAAATAAATAAATAAAAAAGTTTCATTCAGTAACATAAACTACTTCTGAAATACCTGACATTTGGGGTTTTTTTTTTAATGGAACACAGTGTTCTTAATCTAATTTAGCTATGTTCATAAAAAAAAGTTTACTTTTTCAGAATGTCAGAAACATTATTAAGTAAGTGGGATCAGCAAAAGGATAGAAAGAAGTGAAAGATCAAGCAGAGTGTGTTTACATGCCTGAAGAAACATCCATTCAGAAATAATCACGTTTCTTCTTCAAAGACATTTTTTTTTCCATTTTTTGAAATATTGTGGAATTTGATTTATTCAAGGAAGCTACAAAAACCATATTTTCTTTGTGCAAGGAAACACATTCCAGAAGCTGATAAATACTTATTCTACTTAGGTTAAATCCCCTCATACCTGTAAAAAAAAAAAAAAAAAGTTGTAACAGATTTTATAATTAATGTTTTAAGAAATAACTCAGAGACTTTTGTTACTTAGAAAAGTGAAACTTGTAATAATTCAATAATCTTAGGGCAATATAAGGTTCACTTTAGAGAAAAATACCTGATATATTAAAAGAAACAATCTTTCCCTAAAATAACTTTCTACTGTTCTTTATTCTTTGCTCTTTGCCTGAAGCATTGATTAAAACGTGTAATTAGAGAAAAGCTTTGCTGAAGTCATTAATCAAAACAGGCTCTGTAGAGGTTGTGCCCAACAGACGGGATGTCCACACACAAATATCCTCATGAGGAAGGGAGGGTGGGACGTGATGAGCAGCTCTGTAAAATCAAAGTGGATGCTCTCGGGTCTGTGCCTTGCCAGGCAGAAGTAACAAGTGATAGGACAAAAGGAGATGGCCTCAAATTGTTCCAGGGGAGGGTTAGATTGGATATTAGGAAAAACTTCTTCCCTTAAAGGGTTGACAGGCTTGGAAGAGGCTGCTCAAGGCAGTGGTGGTGCCCTCATCCCTGGAGGGATTTTAAAGACATATAGAGCTGGTGCTCGGGACATGATTTAGTGGTGGGCTTGGAAGTATTGGTTCAATGGTTGGACTTGATAATCTTAAGGGTCTTACCCAATCAAAATAAATCTGTGATTCTCTTTTAACACCTTGGCTACTAAATCAGGAGCATTAGGGCCCTTCCTTACAGAGGGTAAAGTGGGATGAGCCTCTGCCACTGAACTGAGCGTGTGGTCTTTGCTCACTTTGTCTGTGCTCACCAAATTCATCAACCCCATGGCAAGGGATTGTGGTGTGACAGGGCAGCCACGTGACAAGAAACAAGCTGCCAATATATAAAATTAAAATATTTTTGTTTTAGATTGACTTCTCAAGAATCTGCTGTGTCCTAGGAAGCATTAATGGAATGTACAAACCATTTCTTCTGTCTACAGTTCATATCTTGTCCTGAGCAAACGCCCTGCTGTGTGTCCTGCCTCTAACTTTGACTCATACTGGGTTGTCCAAATGATTTTCAGCCTTTTAAGAAATACTTATTTTTTGGAACAGCTGATTTTTTTAGGTGAGTGATGTGAAGTACCCTAAATTAATGCTTTTAGGAAGATGGGGCCTCAAAAGTTATTTACACACTTAGCAATACTCTGCAAATTCTGCTCATTAGATCAATGTTTTCCATTTTTGGCTTCTCTTAGTAGATACAAATAAATGCCTTTTTTTTTTAAACATACAAGCTGAACTATTTTACTGGATGCCAAGGTGTCTGTAACAGCTCAGAGGATGTAACGGCTCCTGAGTGTGTTTTGGGGTTTTTTACTGATTAATGTTTTCCAGACATTTTTCTAGAAACCAGGTAGAAAAGAGATCTCATGAAAAAGAGTGGCATGCTCAGAAAATAGAGGACTTGTCTTGATTTGCAGGAATTGCTCAGTAACATGGCCTAGATGATGGGAGGCTTGGATGGAAGGAGCGTGGTGCTCGTGGTTCCACGCTTGTGGGTTCGATCCCTGGGTGGGCATTCTCTTGTGAGTTGGACTAGATGATCCTGTGGGTCCCTTCCAACTCGGGGACCTTCCAACCTGTGAACCTGTGAATTTCTCATCCTGATGCAGGGTTGTAAAGAGAGATTGTAAAGACAACTGTCAAACCGTCCAGGAGAGCAAGGTAGCAGTGATTTGGAAATGACATCCCTGGACTAGTTAAGTGGTGGCTCATATATAATGGAACTGAAATTAAGCAAACTTAATAAAATTAATTTCCAAGCCATCTGCAGTAAGTATCACAATCTCCCTCATTTCCTCATCCAAGATATATTATTGTCCTTCAGAGCCAATGTCATCATCTGCTTCTTCCTTCCCTACCTTCCCCCACCTTCCCAAATGCCAAGATGCTGTTTCTGCCAGTATTTTCTGAGGGGTTTTTGTTTATTCGTTTTCATAAAAATGAAATAAAAGCCTCTGAATTCCCATTCTTTCTACAGTTGTCGTAACTGCCTTCATTAATGATACTTCTGTTTGTTAAGAGGAGCTGAATTATTTTATTATATTTGCCAGAAATGCATCTGGAAGAAAAATAAACTGTGAGAAATAGACCTTATCATGCCATGCATGCCTGACTTTCAACCTGATTTTACTGGAAGCTACATTATGGGGACAAAGCTGAGGCACTGCCGTTCTTCTGAACCTCAAAGGCACAGCAAACCTTGACAATCCTCCAGGAGAAACTCTTGAGCTAGGAGTGTGTCTTCCCTTTTCTCTCTGGCTTCAAACTTTTGAGTTCACAGAAATGTGAGGCTTGTCTTCTGCTTTGAAATGGTATTACCCTCATGAAGTTGGGAGTTACCTTGTGTACTCAAATTCAGACATTCAGCTTTCTCATATAGCTACAGGACATTTGTGTTCCAGGAGGAGGCCTGAGCAGACTTAAGATAGGAAAGATGGTCTCATCTGCTGTCCATTTCTACTCATCATAAACTGCAAATCCTACTGGAAAATGTCTCTTTTGCTTTAGATTCAAAAAGTACAATTAAAAAAAGGAATCCTGGTTAAAGAAATAAGGTGCTTACATAAATCCCAACAAGGGCTGACCCCAGATAAGACATAAGCACTGGAAGGATTCTGTCCTGGGTGAATTTCATCTGGGGTTAACAGGATTTTCAGAATAAGATTGGAGTTGAAACATCCCAAGCTGCTCGGTCTTGTGTCACTGACTGGTTTCCATTTCTGTGCATATTAACCATGTGATAATTGCTGATGGGGAAAGGCAATCTGCCAACAAATATGAGGGTGTCATTCGCCCACTGTACCCTGGGCTGCATCAAAAGCAGCCCGACCAGCAGGACAAGGGAGGGGATTCTGCCCCTCAACTCTGCTCTGGTGAAACCCCACCTAGAGCCCTGTTCCATTTCTGAGGTCTCCAATATAAGAAATACTTGTACCCATCCAGAGGAGCTACTAAAATCATCAAAGGACTAGATAATCTCTGCTCTGGAGATAGGCTGAGGGAGTTGGGGTTGTTCAGACTGAAGAAGAGAAGGCTCCAATGAGACATTAATGCCCCTAAGGGGGGAGAAGAAGGAATTTTTCCAAGGGTGTGCAGTGACAGGAAAAAGGGCAATGGCTTTAAACTGAAAGAGGATAGAATAGGGTTGGATTTTAGGAAGAAATTAGTGTGAGGGTAGTGAGGCCCTGGCACAGGTTGCCCAGAGAAGTTGGGAATGCCCTGTCCTTAGAAGTGTTCAAGGCCAGGTTTGACCGTGCTTGGAGCAGTCTGGGATAGTGGAAGGTGTCCCTGCTCACGGCAGTGGCCTTGGAACTGGATGGTCTTTAAGGTCCTTCCCAACCCAAATCATTCTATGATAAGTCTTTCCGAAAAACATAATCCAGAGTCTTTGGTTTCTCACTCCTCTGCCTTCAGCCTGTTCTTGGCACACACATTCAACCCTTGGTTAAGCCTTTTCTTTAAGAAAATATTTTCTGCACTTTTATGTGCAAAAGGCACATTCTCAGGAGGGCTAAATGGATTTAGTTTTCAGCATCACTTTGCTTTTAATTTTCACTGAGATTTCTACATGAGAAAACTGCGTGGACGTCACAGCCAGGGCCCTGAATAAGACATTGCATGCTTAGGAACTGATCTACAGCCATATTTCATTTTGACCACTAGCTGAGGAATGTTTGTTCCTGGTTTTACAAATGTGTCTTCAATTCAATTCAAAATTCCCTAGAAGGTGAAAGAAGCCTGGATTTGATGTTGTGATTTGAACCTTCTTAAGGATAATTTTCTCTAGTTCAATTCTAGGTTCTAAATCACGTCCCACCAACTTCCGATTATTGAAGTCAACATTCATTAACGCTGCCCTTACCATATTCTTAGCATTATCATGACTTTTATCAGTGTATTAATTAACACTGATATATTTCAAAGTTATTTTAAACTAGTATATATCAAAATTAGTCAGTAATAAGCTGTACTAGAGCTACGCAAAAAGTGATTCACCTATTTCACAGTGACTCAAATACAAATAATTTGTAATTTTTAATGGGTAAATAATTTCCAATAACAGTGTTATATGGGAGAATGATTCTTGATTAACCCTAGTTGTCATGGTGTGTCAGTGATGAAGCAATGACTAAATTCAGGTAATATTTTAGACCAATTGCAGCATATAGATTCAATATTTGCTCTATTTTCTTTCTAATTGACCACCATGTCTTCAACATATAGGCTTTATGTTTCTTGCTGGGCTATGTTTACATCCAGCACAAGAGTTAAAAAAATTCTGGTGAGTTAAATGTCCTCACAATCAGACCCTAAGGACCTCCCCCTCCTATTCAGCTGTTGAGCAGAAGCTTGAAAGTTCCATTATCTTCTAATTTACTTATTTATTTTACTTAAAATTGATCTGGAACTTTGACCAAGACTTGTCAGTGTCACCAGAAGTGGAATGGGTAATGTATAGGGGGGATAAAGAATAAGCAAAAAGTCAATCAGTGAGTAAAAAAACTAAAAATTAATTACATTAAAATAAAAATTGACTAGTCCCACTTCTGGTGTCTGCAGTGTCCTGTACACCAACACCTCTGTCTAAGTTTGAACATCCAGAGATATTAATATTGTCCTAATAATAACCAGTTCCATATCTGTACTGCTCTGTGTATTCTACATATGCCTACAGTGATTCTGTGATATTCACTGCTAATTTGTCTGCAGGAAGGTCTGAAATCCTCTCTGAAGATTTAAATGTCTTACAAGTTTTATTTTTACATCGAAGTTGCCGAAGGTGAGCCCAGTTTCACCACCCACGCATGCACTGAAAAAAAAAAATAGCTTTCAATTTGCTCAGAGAAGGTCCTCAAATCCCACCCACAGCAGCATGATATTTTAGATTTCACCAGTAGAGTCGGTTATGGCGAGACCCTTAAATTAACCACCTACATCCACACACCCACATATATGTGCACTTGTGTTCCTTTAACATGAAGCCCTGGAAAACTGACTTTTCCAGAGATCGGCATGTAGGTTTCTACATGTTTGTTGACAGAGCAGAGGTAAGAAATAGAAATCTGTTTGCAAGCTCTGCACAGGGGAGTTTTCACTACCAGAGAGTTCTGTGTTGTAACTGGAGCTCATCTTCAAGCTTGCACACCTGTAACTGTTTCTTTGGGTTCAGCTTGGAAATTATGTTTATTTTCTGTGCTACTGCTGCCTTATATCAGGATGATGTTTCAGTCTGGGTAGAGGCTATGCTCATTTCTTTAAAAGGAAAAAGAAAGCACGCAGAATAATGTTGAGCCTGTTGATAGACCATTGCACTGGGGGTAAGCTGATCAAGCCAAGGTCCCTGAAAGATCAGAGTCATCCCTTTTTGCCAGGCAGGGAAGCAGAGGCACAGGAATGAATGAATTCCCTGGCTGATTAATGCTCACTAGCTCTTGCCAGGACAGATTTAGGCAGAGATGGTAAATCTCCCAATTGGCAGTTTCCTGTATCAAGTACTCAATGGTGCTTTAGCATATTTTATCCTCTGCTGTCTCTCTGGGACACTCCAGTCACTTTCTCTCTCCTGAGCTGCGATCTCGTCCCAGAATTTGACCCTGTGACATCTCTGAACTCTTTCCCAGCCAGGGATTTTGTTTTGGTCAAGGTAACTTCTTAGGCTTCTTCCTGGAATGCGACAATATAAGAAAGATACAAAGCTCTTAGAAATTGTTCAAAGGAGGGTCCATTCCAACTCAGGGTGTTCTATGATTCTATGAACCATATGACTCTTGCCTGACCAACCTTTTATGATCTTCTATGAGTCTGGTGACTCACCTGGTTGACGAAAAAAGGCCGTGGATGTTGTGTACTTGGACCTTAACAAAGCCTTTGACACGGTTTCCCACAATAAGCTTCAGGAGAAACTCATAGAGCATGGACTGGATAGAAGCATTTTATGTTGGGTTAGGAACTGGTTGGATGGACGAGCTCAGAGAGTGTTGGTGAATGGTGCCACATCCAGCTGGCAGCCAGACACTAGTGGAGTCCCACAGGGATCAGTGTTAGGCCCGGCACTGTTCAACATCTTTATTGATGATACGGACGAGGGAATTGAGTCCATCATCAGCAAGTTTGCAGGTGATACCAAGCTGGGGCAAATGTTGAACTGCTGGAGGGTAGGAGGGCCCTTCAGAGGGACCTTGACAGACTAGAGAAATGGGCAGACTCCAATAGTATGAGATTTAACAAGACTAAGTGCCAGGTTCTCCACTTTGGACATAACAACCCCATGCATTGCTATCAACTGGGGGATGAGTGGCTGGAGAGTGGTGAAATGGAGAGGGATTTAGGAGTAATGATTG
>WEKX01027795.1:72026-155293 GCA_013390025.1 Pitta sordida
CTCTTGGGAGTTGGACTAGATGATCCTGGTGGTCCCTTCCAACTCAGAATAACCTGCGAACCTGTGAACCTATTACCTAACACCACCTCATCAACATGGCACTAAGTGCCACATTTAGTCTCTTTTTAAACACTTCCAGGGATGATGACTCCACCACCTCCCTGGACAGCCCATCCAATGCCCAAACACTCTTTCTGTGAAGAATTTCTTCCGAACATGGAGCCTAAACTTTCCCTGGCACCTCTTGAGACTGTGTCCTCTTGTTCTGTCACTGATTGCCTGGGAGAAGAGACCAACCCTCACCTGGCTACAGCCTCATGTCAAGGCGTTGTAGAGAGCAATAAGGTCATCCCTGAGCCTCCCCCTCTCCAGACTAAACAACCCCAGCTGCATTGGTTGCTCCACACAGGGCTTTTGCTCTAGTCCCTTCCCCGGCCTCATTGGCTTCCTCTGGACACTTCTGAACATCTCAACATCTTTCTTAATCTGAAAAGCCCAGAACTGGACACAGCACTCAAGGTACAGAGTGCAGGGGAAGAATAACTTCCTTAGTCCTGCTAGCCACACTGCAGTAGTATAGAAAGGGGTATAAAAAAGCAATGACATTATGTCCCCAATTACTAGGTCTGAAAACTCTCCTTATGGTTGGATTCTCCACAGCTAAACAAGGTTTTAGAAATGTTAGACACTGTTCTGTATGTTCTTCCAATGCTGCATATGCAAAAGTGCCAGAATTACAGAGAACATCCCTGGACTGAATTCAGCTCCTCTTCTCCACTCTGAAGTCCAGAGAGGCAGTCAGAGATGAATGGAGGAAGCCATTGCTGGTAGTAGCTATGGAGAGTAAGCAATCATGCAGCTTGAGCTGTCTTTAGGACAGTGGCATGCCGAGCATGAGCCTTAAAACTAGAGTTTGGTTGCATATTCTACCAGCTTGAGAAGGGGATCTCAACTCCTTGAACAGCCATCTCACTTTAATACATTCAGAGCTGACGTGGGGTTGATGGTTCCATGGCTTGGTTGTGCTCTTGTGTGTCTCTCTGTGTATTCCTTGCTTAGTCCTTGGCAGCACTTAACAGCGTGGCCAGGTCATGCTGGTGAGAGAGATCATGTCCCAGCCTTAGTGACAAAGTGTCTACAAGAACAAGCAACCCCATGAGTGGGAATAATTGAGTTCATTGCTGTGGAGCTGATTAATGACCCTGCAGGGAAAAGCAGCCACGGTGTTCCAGGATTATGTGAGCTTGGAAAAATCTCAGTGAAGTGTCCAATGCTGATACCTTTTGAAAGTTAAACAAAGCATCCACTTGATCTCAAATTCCTTGTAGAAAGGGGAAATTCAAAGCAATAAGAGGAATTATGAAATTGTCTAGATTTTAGTTGTTCTGAGTTTTCAGGCTGTGGGTGAGCGACTGCTGAGTAAAAATGTGACCTTTTGTTGGCTTCCCATCCCTCCACCTTACTCCTACCTTCTCAGAGGTGACATAATAATGTCTAACAGCCGGTTTCTCACCTCTGCAGGCTATGACTGACACTGTAATGAACTGAGGGAATACATCTTGAGGATTTTTCTCTTTTGATTTGAACTGGGAACAGCAGATTCCCAGGATACACATGACTCAGATTCATGGAAATCTTTGCTGTACTTATACCTGCTGTGTTCCCCACTTGTATGAAGTGACATCTGGACTAGAAAATGTAGAGGATTTCTCCCATCTCTTTCATAACATAGAAAGAGGTAACAGAAGTTCCACCTCTCAGTGAAATCAGCCCAGTTGATCAGATTTTGACAAGGCTTGAAGTGTCATGGACTGTGGAGAGATGTACCTTCTCTTATCTCTGGGGTTTAATTTCAATTAATGACAGAAAAGAGGATGCACATAAGTAGCCAGCACGTTTACCCTTTTGACTGCTCCATCTGAGCCCACCTAGGAAACTAGGGAGCTCTAGCTGGGGCATGAGATCTTTTTTGGGTGAGGACCCAGGATATTTTTGACTCAGAATATTATGTATGACCTCTCTGAGCCCAAGTTAACGCTGAGGAACAGCCAGGAGGGAAATGAAAAGCTGATAACTGTATACACAATAATCTGTTGTAAGTTAGCAGCACTGATCTCTCAGGAAAGAGGGGAGTCACTGCAAATAGTTCTTTTATGTATCATCTCAGTGGTCAGTACAAGCAAAATATGTGAATAAAATCCTAGAACTTACGAGGAAATGGATAAAAAACAGAGCTTCTCTTTAAGTGTGTGTATATAAATCCCCAGTGACCCTAAATCTGGGACATTGTGTGTGTTTTCATTCATGCCATACAAAATACGGTGTAGTGCAGTCAGAAAAGGTAAAAAGAAGGATGATCAGAGCTGTGGAATAGTTTTAATGTGATGAATGGCTAAATAATAATTCCCCTTGCAGCCGGGAGTCATCCTGTGTACCAGCAGACAACTACAGAGGGATGACAAGTATGAAAAGGGTGAGTAAGGAATACTTATTCATTATTTCTCATACCATGACAAACCAGGGACACTAATGAAATGATCAGATAGCAGGTTTAAAACAAACATGAAGAACTCCCTTTACACACATCATGGGACTTGTAATGGAAGGTAAAAATACAATTTTTTTGGAAAGGGTTTAAAAAATCAGTAGAGAAAAGGCTCAGAGAGAGCAACTAAATACCTGATTGTGCTGATTTTGACCGGGATACAGTTAATTTTCTTCATAGCAGCAAGTATGGGGCTATGGTTTGGATTTGTGATGAAAACACTGTTGATTGTTAGAGATGTTTGAGATATTACTGAGCAGTTCTTGTGCAGCATCAAGGCCTTTTCTGCTTCTCATTCCACCAGCGAATTGGGAGGTGATACATCTGGGCCAGCTTCCCCCAAATTATCCAAGGGATATTCCAGGCCACACACCATCAGGCTCAGCATAGAAAGCTGAGGAAGAGGAATGAAGAAGGAGGACATTCAGAGTGATGGTATCTCCTTTCCCAAGTCACTATTAAACATGATGGAGCTGTGGTTTCCTGGAGATGGCTGAACACGTGCCTGCCCATGGGATGTGGGGAATGAATTCCTTGTTTTCTTTTCCTTGCATGAGCCATTTTTACTTTACCCATTAAACTATCTTTACCTCAACCCATGAGTTTTTCACTTTTACCCTTCTGATACTTTCCTCCACCAGGGCAGAGTGAGAGATTGACTGTGTGGGGCTTAGTTGCCAACTGGGGTTAAACCAACGCAGTCCTTTTAGGCATCCAAGGTGAGGCTACAAGGGATCTAGATAACAACAGGTTAAACAATAGTTGTTATTGCTGTTTAGCTGTTAGTTGACAGCTCCTGTGCTTGCCATGACTTGTCTGACTGCATATTAAAGTCCAGTGCTTGTTAGTAGCTGCTTTTTGCTTCCACTACTCAGTGTGGTGCTGCACTGCTCATCATTTGCCTGTGCTGTGCCTGGGAGTGTTTTAATAACACTCGGCAGAGATGCGGCAGAGATGTACCTGAGCTGGCAGATGGCCAGGGAATCACTGCTCTTTCTGTGCTGCTGTACTGGAGAGGCTGGAACTCCAGTGTGAATTCAAGTCAAAAATAAGTGCAAGCTGGAGAAGGTACATCTCAAAACACCTGTGTCTGTGGATAAGTCCATGCTGCAGCAGGTGCACCTCCAAGCAGCAGTGGCTGTGCATGAGGTCATGCTGGACCACCTCAAAGCATGAGGCCATGGAAAAGAGGATCACCGAGTCCAGATGGACCTCAGCCAGGGGCAAGTCTCTGTTGGAAAAGGTTTTCTTCTGAAGGCACTGTGACTGTGGATAGCTGGAACAGGTACCTCCCAAAGTGGCTGTAGCTAATATGGGTAAATTTATACCCCCGGAAAGGCTGTGACTCCAGTTGGAGCAGATAAGGCTCCATCTGGGGCCGGTACACTCCTGAAGGACTACAGCAGTGGATAAATGAAAGCTGAAATAAGAACAAAACCAAGAGTTCATGGCAATATTAAACCCTATAACCTGATCCAAAAGCACCAGGGGTGGAGATTGTAATGGAGATACCTTAAAATAGTAGTAACTCATGATTTGAGCTGCATATTACAGGAATTACTCCAGCAGGAGCCACCTGAATCAGTGGAGGACAAGCTTTACAAGCAGCAATGCAAACGCAGCAGTGACCTGACCTGAGCAGGCTTTGGTGCCCAACAACTGCCCACTACATACGACCTCTCCTGTCCTGAGGGATCACCACAACAGTTGGCCCCCAAAGTCACAGAATCACAGAGTCACAGCGTCTTCTGAGTTGGAAGGGACCCACAAGGATCACCGAGTCCAACTCTTAAATGGCACCATTGCCTCCCCGGCCGGGAATCAAACCCTGATATCCTGCATGACAGACGGGGACATTCACCACTGTACTAAAGTGGATCATGGACTATATGAACTCGATGGACATTTTAGTGATATTTGTAGATATTTTGTGGGCATTTTATGAACATTTCACAGGATTGGTTCATAAATAAAGGAATGATGTTCGTGTACTACTTCAAAGGATAGGAAGGGAATGGTGGATAATACAATGCATTGGATAATGTGGGACCTGAGCATGTTGTAAAAGGTATGGCATAATGTGTGGAGAATGTGCTGGTTTTGGGTCTCAATTTAGAGTTAATTTTCTTCATAGTAGCTGCTGTGGGTCTGTAATTTGGATTTGTGCAGAGCCCTGCTCTCCTGGAGATGGCTGAACACCTGCCTACCCATGGGAAGTAAGGAGTAAATCCCATTTTTTGCTTTGGTTGCATATGCACGGCTTTTACTTTAACTATTAAAGTGTCTTTACCTCAACACACGAGTTTTCTCACTTTTTCCTTTCCAATTCTTTGCCCCTTCACACTGGAGAGAAGTGAGTGAGCAGCTGTTTGAGGTTTAGTTGCTGGTTGGGATTAAATAATATTTAAATGGTTAAACAATTGAGATTAATCTAGTGAAAGTACAGAGCAAAGATGGAATTCCCTTTATGGTCTCTTTCTCACTTTCCCCTAAAATCCCAATGTCAGTAGTGACAGGGTAAGGTAGACTCAGGTTTTGACCATGAATGCAAATTTATAACCAGGATGTAAATGTTCCTACACTTATTCTATAGCCTTTTTTCGTTCCAGCATGGCCTTAGTCATGTACCTTAAGGAAATTTAATCTCAATGATATCCTAATTAATTTCACTGATACAGGTTCAGGGCTGGGAACAACTGATCAGACATCACTTCTCAAAAAAAAAAACAAACCAACCCCCCCAACAAAACAAAACAACAAATCCCAAACAAAAAAGAAAAACCCACAAAACCCCAAATGAACACATCTGGAGGCTGTAATGTATCGCAACCTGCCCTCAGATCAACACATGATGCTGTTAGGAAAAAGATGAACACTGTACTAAGCTGTGTAACCTGCCAGCAATGCTTTGCTCACTCCTGGGAATGGCTCAGTTGGAGGAGATTATATTATATAAAGTGGGGCACTCCATTTCCAGAAAGACTTGCCCTACTTCAGGAATATCTAGAGGGTAGATATGCAAGAGTAGCCAACAAGGAAAAACTACCTGGGGAAATATTGAAATAAAAGTAACCTCCTTCAGAGGGAAGAGGACCCAGCAGAATTTGGTAGCTGTTTAAATCTATGAAGGACTGTTTTAATATGGGGGAGGAAGTCCATAGAGAAAGTTTCAAGAGTTATGGGGAAGAGGCTGTTTGAGAGGCTGAGGGCTTGGGGTGTTCAGCATGGAGAAAAGAAGGCTCACGGGGAGCCTCATCTCCCTCTACAACTACATGAAAGGAGGTTGTAGCCAGGTGGAGGTCAACCTCTTCTTCCAGGTGACAAGAGACAGGACAAGAGGAAATGGCCTCAAGTTATGCCAGGGGAGGTTCGGGTTGGATATTAGGAAGACTTTCTTCATGGAAAGGGTTGTTAAGCATTGGAATAGGCTACCCAGGAGATGGTGGAGTCACCATCCATGGAGGTGTTCTAGAAAAAATTGGATGTGGCACTCAGTGCTCTGGGCTAGTTGACAAGGTGAGAATTGGTCAAAAGTTGAACTCAACCTCAGAGCTCTTTTCCAATGTGAATGATTCTGGGATATCAGGAGTGATTTTCCAATGGTGAGGACTGCAAAACACTGGAATGAATTGCCTGCAACATCTTCATCATAGCAAGCCTTGAAAAAAAATTCCAGTTTAAATGAAAATCCATCAAGAGTGACCTAGAAATACTGTGTTTTGTTTTGGGACAGGAAAATAAACTATGCAACCTCTTGAGCTCTATCCCAGACCTATGAATTTGTAATGCTGTCACAAACCTCTCCCATAGGCTTGATAATTTGGGTGAAAACACTTTGGGTGTTCTGAATTAATTACAGAGCCTTTTACGAGGCTGTGGATTGGGACTGGCAATGTCTTTCCAGCGAGGTCCATGAAACACAGCTATTTTAGTTTTCTAGTCCTATGGAGAGTTCTTCATTTCTCTTCCCTGCAGCAGGGGTTGAGAAGTATTCAGGCTTTGCTGGGTTTTCAGGGTAAAAATTGGGAGGGGGGGTGGGTGTGACATGAATAATTTGATCTACATTTCTTTAATTACAGATGACAAGAGGACAGGGTGGGGTTTGCTTGTTCTGGCTTCTGGTTTTGCAGCACGAGTTTAGCTGAGCAGACCTTGGGTGGGCAAAGATTTATTTGTTACCCATGAGGAGCTGCTGTGAGTGATTAGGGAGTTGAAGGTTCTGTAACAGGCAGGGTGATAGAGGTTGCTTGGAACAACAGAGAATGGGAAAGCACCACAAATGGATGTGTGGATGAATCTGGACACTGAAGAGCAGGACTGGGCTCTTCCAAACTGTCCAGGCAAAATTTGCTGTTAATTCACTTTGTTCTATTGAAAATGCATTTGGATTCCCCTTTGCTGTGGGCGACCTGGTGGCACATTGTGGTGCAGGGCTGAGGTGAGCTGCTCCTGGTTATGCACTTCTGACGACTGCAAACCCCAGGGAGATGCCACCACCAAGTGATCCCTCAGGCATCTTTTGGCTCCTACTGTTGCCCATTCAGCTCGCAGCTGCTGGAGAAAGGAGGCATGAGCCAGACCTTCACATCTCTGCCTTACCAGAGGGATGAACATCTCCCAGATGTCTGCACTGGCCATACAAGATGTAAATGTCATCTCTGTTCGTGACTGAAATCAGCAAGAACTGACTTGGATTCTTCTGGCACTGGCCAGGAAATCTGTGTACTTTATGTAGCTAATATTGCAGGGCCAGTGCCTTGTACACAAAAACTAAGAGAAAAGAACTGGAAACTCCATGTCGACTTGTTTATTTATCAGATTATCTCTCAGTGCAGTTGGCAAATATTTGCTACAGCTTGTAAGGAGCAGTCAGTAAAAGTTTCTACAGTCTCTGGAAATTCTCCCTTTCTCAGGCCTAAACATCTGGCTGGAGAAAGTTTTTTTCCCCCTGCTGCTTACATATTTTTTGTGTGGTTGCTTGGGATGTTCTCTGTGCATTTTTTTTTGCCAGATGAGCAGATTGTTTGCTCTACTCACTGCCTTCAGTTTATGCTGTTAGCCAGGGCTGCTGCAGTCCCCTTTCCATATGTGTCTCTGCTGACTCTTCCATCTTGCATTGGCTTCCTGGCACGACTACAAGGCAACAGGGGATAGATGAGTAAACAGTTCTCTGGGGAAACTTACCAGAAGGAAGTTTAGGATTCACTTGGGCTGTGAACATCGCCAAAAACCAGGAGCATCTTTCTTAGGATGAAAGGCTGAGAGAGTTACACCCATTTAGCCCTGATATTACTGAAGGGGTACCTTATCTATGCCTGAAGTAGCTGAAGGGCAGACATCAAGATGGAACCACGCTCTTCTCAGTGGTGTTGAGCAATAGGACAAGAGGCAATGGGCAGAAACTTATGCCCAGAAAGCTCCACCTTAATATTATGAACAATTTCTTTACTGTGTGGGTGACCTAGACTGGAATTAGATTGCACAGTGAGGGTGTGGAATCTCCCTCACCAAAGTTGTTCAAGAACCATATGGACACAATCCTGTTGAATGTGCTCTAGGATGACTCTGTTTGAGCAGGGAGATTGGACCAGATTACCCACAGTGGTCTTTCCCAACCTGACCCATTCCGTGACTCTGAAAACTCATTTATAATCTTCCTGGCTTTGTACTCCATTTGAGAGGTCTGTAGCTGTTCCTCTCCATCCCTCTCCATGACATGGCTCCAGACTGTATGAAAACACTGACAGAAAATAGAATAAGGACCACACATGCTTTGTGTGTAAAGTTTGGTGCTGTGGCATCAGGTCCATCCCAAGGTTTCTCAATGCTGCAGCAACAGACAGAGCAACTTGTGTTTGGAAGCACATTTCCACTGCACAGGAATGGGGAGGAGATAATTTCAGCACAGCTGTTGTTGGCTCCAGGTCCCTGACAGCCTGGGATGGGTTTCATCCAAAATGTACCCCATACTGTATTTTAATTAAACTGAACGAATAAACCAATCACAAAGCCATCCAGCAGAGCTAACTTTGTGTTGAGGCTGAGCTGGACCGTGCACCACGACGAGGAGGGAAACTGGATATTGGCACAGCTTCTGCTGTCTAATTCCTACCAGCCAAGAAGTAGGATGTACTTTCTCACAATAAAAAGTTGCTGGGGAAAAAAAAACCACCAAAACCCAACACAACAATTCACAAAGAAAATGGCTTCAGGACTGTTCCCCTCTTGCCCGTATTTATTCAAGCTGTCTTCCTCTCACTGCAAATTTGGCAAACAAAGTCTGGCATCCCAGCTCAGGGGACACCTGTTAAATAAATAGGCTCAGTCTCTAACTGCTGCATTCATGGCAGAGTTTCCTGGTTCCCTTAGGCAGCTAATTTTTGTTGATTATCATACAGTACAGAGGGATTGTTTGTGCTCCTGCCTCCCATGCAGGCTCTGCCGCTGGTACCAGGCATGTCCGCGTGACTCAAGGCTGCTGCCTGTGTGGAACAAAGAAGGATCTGATTCTATGATTCTGTGATTTTTTAATGTGGATCACGAGGCAGGGAGAAGCAGCCAGGTGGGGTTCTTGTGGAGGTGAACTGAGCCCCTGATGATTTGCTTGGTTTTCCCATATCAACAGCTCCTCGAGGAACCTGAGAGCTGAAGTGAGAGCAAGAGTCAATGTTGCCTGAGGCAGAGAGACAAACATGCTCACTGAGGGGGAACAAATGGGCAAGGAGGCTCTCAGAGAAGGACTGAGCAGCACTGGGTGTCAAGGGGTTGTTTTTAGTATTGAGGGTTCCAAAATATGCAGAGGAATTTGAAGTTTGGGGTGCCTCTTCCCTGGAATAGTTAAAAGCCAGGTTGAATGGGGATTTGAACAATCTGTTCCAGTGGGAGGTGTCCCTCCCTATGGCAGGGGTTTGAAATGGAGGGTCTTTAAGATCCCTTCAGATCCAAATTGTTATGATTCTATGATTCTATGAATTGAAATGTCCTGGGACATGCCTACACACAGAAGCAAACCCGCACATCTTCACACAACATAAAATACAACATAGAGGTGTGCTTAATATCATCTTGAGTCTAGTTCTCCTGAGATGCGCCTCAAAATTTGCATGCAATGCTGTCCCACACTAGGATATTTTCAGAGGAGAACTTATCCCTCATCAAAAAAGACTGGATGAGGAGCTCAGTGACATGGTCTATATGATGAGAGGCTTGGATGGGTGGAGCATGGTGCCCATGATTCCATGGTTGTGGGTTTGATCCCTTGGAGGGCATTCACTTGGGAGTTGGACTAGATGATCCTTGGGATCCTTTCCAACTCGGAATAACATGTGAACCTGTGACTTGGGCTGAAGACTAAAGCCATTGGTCTCAGAAAAAAGAACAGGAAAACTCACACTTGCAATGCTGATGAGCACACCTCGGACTTCAGCCTTTAGTGCCCACCAGCTTTCACAGAATCACAGAACCTTCTGACTGGAAATCAAGTCCAACTCTTAATGGCACCACTGCCTCCCTGGCAGTAATCAAACTCTCGGTCTCCCACATGAGAAACAGGGACACTCACCGCTGTGCTAAAGTAGACTTTCCATGAATCCTGGAGCTTCAGCAATGAACTTCAAAACACAATAAGCAGGGGAGGGTGTTGTGCAGTCTGGAGAAGAGGAGGCTCCAGGACGACCTTATTGCACTCTGCAATTACATGAAAGCAGGTTGCAGAGAGGTAGGGGTTGGTCTCTTCTCCCAGGTAAGAAGCAACAGAACAAGACAAAATTGCCTCAAGTTGCACCAGGGGAAGTTTTGATGAGATATAAGAAAAAATTTCTTCACCAGAAAGGTGATCAGGCATTGAGACAGATTTCTCAGGGAGCACGCTATCCCTGGAAGTATTCAAAATCCAAGTAGATCTGGCATGTGGGGACATGGTTTAGTGGTGGACTTGACAGTGCTGCGTTGACAATTGAACTCAATAATCTTAAAGGTCTTTTCCAACCTGAATGGTTTTATGATTCTATTCTGATTCTTGCTAAGATTAGGAAGTAGATGGCACTGGACAAGTTGGCTTCTTTCTTCTGCATTTCTTGTAGTCTCCATTTTAAATTTAATCTCTTCCATACCCAAATAGGGTATCCCCGTACTATTATCCATGGAGGAGGTAAGTTCTAAGTTGTATGTGAAGCAAATACTGAAATAGTAGAAAGCCATGTTCATATATATATTTTGTGTCAACTTAGATTGCTCTGCCCTCCTGAGAAGGCTGTGATCTAGAAAGAAGTGGATTCACTGCAAATATTGTCGAATTCAGGGTGGGATTTCTGCCAAGGATTTAAGTGAGAGGAGCAGCCCATCTATTTCTGTGCATTTTGGTCTCCAGTATGAAGTTGTACTCTTGAGGGATTCTCCATACTGGCTGGAAAGATTCACAGTTTATTTCTGAGCACAGAATAAACTGAGTCTATCTATAGATTTGGCTCAAAACTGGAACTCCCCGGGAATTCCACTGAAAAATCCCCTCCATTTTCTTCTTAGAGATAATTATTCTGAGATGGAATGAAACTAATCTCTGTGGAATGGGATCTCTCAAAATCAGTTCAGATGAAGTTGTGAAGGGATTCCCTTAAAATCTCTTTCAAGCATGTTTGAAGCTCTCTGAGGAGCCTGAGATCCAATCAGCCAGATCTGGGAGAGATGGGAACCCAAGTAGCCTTGAAAATCCTAAATAAAAGCCAGATATGGTGTTGCAGAAAATCATGACAATATTGATTTTTTTAATGCCATAGGAAAATAGTTGATATATCAGAAATGTAATTTTCTTGGATAAAATAATTCTAGTGAAAATACGAGGAGTTTTTTGGGGTTTTTTTGTTTGTTTTTTTTTTTGTTATTTTTAAACCAATGCACATTAAATGGCAATGATGTTTCCATCTCATATATAGAACATAAAATAGTTTTGGTTTGGAAGTGATCTTAAAGTTCATCTCATTCCAATCCCCCTGCCGTGGGCATGGACACCTTCCTCTAAACCAAGTTGCTTTAAGCCACAACCAAACTGGCCTTGAACACTTCCAGGGTTGAGAAGTCCACAACTTCTCTGAGCTAAGATTTATATCTGAAAGATTGTACAATCCCACTCATAACATAATGGAGTCCAGCTTTCCAAAAGAAACTATTAAAAATCCTTAGCCCTGACATTTGTGATTGCATCAAAGACACAAAGAAAGCAGAAGAAAACACTTTTTGTGCCCATGCATGTGATGAATGAGAAACTCTCACCTGACTCCTGCCTTGCCTCTACCAAACCATCCCTAAAACAGACACACATCTGAACAAAAAGAAACAGGTCTTGCTTTAAATATTTGGCCCCGAGCTGCCTAAACAGAACAATTTCTTTATCTCACCAAAAAGAGTGAAAAGTGGTTTGCTTGAACATGCAAAAACAGATGATCCTATTCTTCTTTTCCTTTAATCTCCTTGATCTCTTCAGCTTTTCAGGTCCTGCCTGTTTATCAGCCCCCTCTGCAGTGGGGGAAGCAGCAGCAGATGTGGTATTTTAGAGCTGGTTGCATTAATAACTCCATCTCCACTCAGGGTTTCACTGGCCAGACATCCGAGGCTGCATTTTCTCGTTTACCTCAGCACAATTCAGCAGAACTCTGCTTGCCTGGCTGAACATGTTTTTCAAGGCACAATCCTCTTCCCTGTCTGTTATTTCCATTCTTTGTTAAAACCTGACGTTGCAATGAGACAAACTTAAACACATTGTACTGGAATAGACCCTGGTTATTCACCAGCTCCAGCCCCAGCTGCATGGAGCCAGAACAATCTCCTATTTTCTTCATGTTCATGACTGATCATAAAAGATAAATTCTAAGCTCTAACTGCAAGATAGAGTCTTAAAATGCCATTACACCACAGGTGTTTGCTTTGCTTGAGGTCTATCAGTGGATCAGTCAAGAAATATCTGAGTAGCAGCTGAAATCCCCGTTATCAAAATATTTTCTGTGCAGCTTCAACAGAAACTCGCTTAGGAGGAATTCTTTGCCCGATCTTCTATAATCTGTCCAATTCCCCTTCACTGTGATTCTGACTCTTTAATCATTCATTTTCATAAAATCATAGAATGGTTTGGGTTGGAACGGACCTTAAAGATCTTCTAATTCCAACCCCCTGCCGTGGGGCAGAGACACCTTCCACTAGATTTTCATGGGAGTTGATTTGTTTTTTCCTTCACATTGACTTTAATATGCATATTAATGAGTTACAAACACTTGTGATTCAACATCCAAAAACATAATATATCCTAATCTGCTTATTTTATTGCTGCCATTTATCTTAATTCTAACTAAGACAATATCGCTTAAAAGGATTTTGAAATACAATATATTAATTTTATTTACTGTACACCTGGTAAGTCTGAAATATAATCACAATTTTTTTTCCATCTTATTAGAAGAATGACACATCTGGATAACTAGAACTTATTAAGTCATTTCATCATTTTAATATCTGCCACTCGTATTGTTTATGCAGAATAATTTAAATAGCAGTAATTACCTAGCAAACATCTTTGTGTTGGAATTGTTTGCAGCACAGTTTGACTGCTGCTCCTGAACAGAGAATAGTGAATTTTGGGAGGAAATAGCTGCGTAGGAACAGAAACCATGTCCATTATTCAATAAGATTGTGTCTTGCTTTGCTTCATCTCCTGTGAGTCAAGTTTTATACACTGAAAATTGACATAATTTCTTTGCTGGAGTGAAATCAGAAGTCAGGCTGTGCTGTTCATGCGATCCGGTGACAGAAGGCAAAGAAAGAGGTGAGACATGAGGCATAACTCAGGAATATTGACTAAGCACTGGTTCACATCCAGATTTGAGGCCTATTCCCAATTGTGCTCAATCATATAACCAGATAACACAGATGAGGATGTTTGTGGAAGCTACTCATTTCAGAGCATGTTTATTTAGAGCTCTTTATTGAATTCTTCTGGACTTTCACTTTTCGTTCACTCTTCTTTCCCTTTCAGGTGAGCAAATATGCTGAAGTTTGCCAACTCAAGCCTTGGTGGTGCTGCAGGTTTTTTCTCCACTGTGGAGCAGGAATGTCCTTCATTGCTCAGGTGTTTTGGGAATCTGTTCGTCCAACTTGTCTTCCACATTACTGCAGGGATGGATGAGGCACTCCAAGTGTGTGCTTTACTTCTTCTTGCTACCTTTTGAAGCTGAATAGTGAAGGACATTCCCTGCATGTAACTGTTGTTAGCACTGGTGTGTTTCCACTGCAGTGTATGTATTCCTCCTTGCCTCCCAGCTTGCTTCCACATGGATGACTCAAGAAGCTGTAAAAAAACTGGATAACTTGAGATTCTCTCCTTTCTACACTTTCACAGTGCAGCCTAATTTTGGCTGCTGTTTCCATGCCAAATCATACAGATTTTGGATGCAGGTGGATCTGTATCATTTAAATATGCCCTTACAAGTAGAGGAGTGCAGAGGACTCACTTCCAAAGAGGTAGGAGAGGTATCAGGTGTCCCAGTGTTCTGTTCTCAGCATGAAGAAATTGATGCTAAGGGGAGGAGAAGGCATGATGGAGAAGGCCTTCCAGCACCTATGGAGGGCTACAAGAAGGTTGGAGAGGGTCTTTTCACAAGGACATGAAGTGACAGGACAAGGAGAATGGCCTTAAGGTGACAGAGGGCAGGTTTAGATTGGGTATTTGGGAAATTCTTTACTAGAGGACGGTGAGGTCCTGGCATGGGTTGCTAAGAGAAGCTGTGGCTACCCCATCCCTGGAAGTGTTCATGTTTAGTGGAACCTGGTGTAGTGCAAGGTGTCCCTGTCCGTGGCAGGAGGCTTGGAACTGGATGATCTTTAAAGTCTCTTCCAACCTAAACTATTCTATGACTTAATGACTGGGTTTGAGCTGTGTGGAGTGAGAAGCTGAGGCATGGGATATAACATCTAAGCCTCTTCCAGACATAGGCATTAACAACTTTCCTGGGCAGCCTCTGCCATTGTCTCACTACCCTCACAGGAAAGAATTTCATCCTAATGTCCATGCTTCCACTTCAAAATGTTTAGATCTCATTGAGGAAACTCTGTAGTTGCCCATTTCTGGTCTTATTTATGTTTTTCTCTTAACCAAAACTGTCAGCAACCTTATGGGGGTCAAGGCTGACACGTGAAATCCCTCATATTATATAATGATCTGTCCTTGGGTGAGAGAGGAAAACAAGACAAGCTTCATCCAGCCACACTTTCCTGTGATCATCCCAAGGAGCAGCTCACGTCAGGAGTGTTTCCATGGTTTCAGTGTCTTGAACAGACTGTGTGTGGTTCCATCCCATGCATTACTCATGACAGACACTGATGTTGGGGTGATTCAGGTGGGCTTTGGGAACTGGGAGTTATTATATGAAATTATTTTTTTTTCCTGTTCCAATATACACTTTGAAGCAGAGAGTCACTGGGAGCAGNCTTTAGTGGAACCTGGTGTAGTGGAAGGTGTCCCTGTCCGTGGCAGGAGGCTTGGAACTGGATGATCTTTAAAGTCTCTTCCAACCTAAACTATTCTATGACTTAATGATCGGGTTTGAGCTGTGTGGAGTGAGAAGCTGAGGCATGGGATATTACATCTAAGCCTCTTACAGAAATAGGCATTAACAACTTTTCTGGGCAGCCTCTGCCATTGTATCACTACCCTCACAGGAAAGAATTTCATCCTAATATCCATGCTTCCACTTCAAAATGTTTAGATCTCATTGAGGAAACTCTGTAGTTGCCCATTTCTGGTCTTATTTATGTTTTTCTCTTAACCAAAACTGTCAGCAACCTTATGGGGGTCAAGGCTGACACGTGAAATCCCTCATATTATATAATGATCTGTCCTTGGGTGAGAGAGGAAAACAAGACAAGCTTCATCCAGCCACACTTTCCTGTGATCATCCCAAGGAGCAGCTCACGTCAGGAGTGTTTCCATGGTTTCAGTGTCTTGAACAGACTGTGTGTGGTTCCATCCCATGCATTACTCATGACAGACACTGATGTTGGGGTGATTCAGGTGGGCTTTGGGAACTGGGAGTTATTATATGAAATTATTTTTTTTTCCTGTTCCAATATACACTTTGAAGCAGAGAGTCACTGGGAGCAGATGAAACACAAAGGAAACAAAATGTTGTTCTCAAGAGCTGTGAAAAAAATGATGGGATAGGGTTAATTATTTGGAACTTGAAGGCTTTCCATACTCAGGAGAAAAGCTGTTCCTGAAACTAATGGCCAATGTACAATCCTGTGTCCAGGAAGTGCTGCTCATCCGTTGCATGAATAGATGGAAATAGAGGACATAAATTACTTCTAAGGATCTTCTGGAAGTTGAAAGATTATTTTTCCCAACAAGTTTCTCAGAAATATGCCCTAAATTGCATTATGCATTTTATATGGCCTAATATGCATTACTTCCCTTAAATAAGTAATTTTACAGATTGCTTTCTAGTTTGTTTGTTTGTTTGTTTGTTAATATATCTACTTATTTTCTAATTTTTGTTCGGCTTTGCTTTTATTTCTAGGGTTAACTGATGTTCTTGTTGTTTTTTCCCATCAACAGTAAGAACTTTGCCAATGAAGAGATTTTATAGGACTTGTCTGTGTGTCCCAGATCACGCACTTCTTCCTTCTGTAGACATTAATCTAGAAAGCCTTTCTTTTGTGAGAAAATTTTAGTAGCTGCAGGTTTTTTTCCCCAAACAGCAACAAAATAAAAATGTTTACCTCAAATCACTAATCATCTGCTTAAGAGTCTTTTCAGCAAAGGGCCATCGTTTTCTAGACAATTCAATTTTTAGCTGTTTTAAGAGAATCAAGTGGCTTCCAGTTGTCATGGAGAATGAACTCACTGCCCTAGACATGGATATTCTGACTTTAAAAGATCCCTAAAGCATTTTTTTCGCGATAACAAGGGATCATTAACAACTGGAGTTCAGGCAGGTTGCAAGGCCAGTGAGGGAGCAAGTTCTAATGTGCCCTGGGTTCCCATCTTGGTTGGGTCCAGTGCAGTATGAACATAAACCAAAGGTGTGTGATAAATGTCCAGAGACAAAGTCCATCCTTCATAATGTCCCAGGCTTAAAAACTAAGATGCTCAAAGCAAAATAGTCAGAATTCATGTTTGTTGTCTGAATTAATCCCTTATTGTGATGGCTGGTTAGTTGAAACCTCTAAGGCTCACTGCAAGCTCAGACAAAAATGTCATAGAATCATGGAACGGTTTGGGTTGGACAGGACCTTCAGGATCATCATCTCATTCCATTCCCCCTGCCATTAGCAGGGACACCTTCCACTAGACCAGGTTGCTCCAAGCTCCATCCAGTCTGGGTTTGAACTCTTCTAGGGATGGTACAGCCACAGTTTCCCTGGGCAATCTGAGGGGCTCACCACCCTCACAGGGAAGAATTTGTTCCCAATCTCTAATCTAAAATAATATAATATTTAAATGATTTGAAGAAATAATATAATGTAATAATAAACCTAATGGCTAATCTAAAATTATTTTTATATATATGTCATATATAATAAAATAAGAAATGTCTATATTACATTTTGAAGGTTGTCCCTTGCACTTGTCATCAATAAAGATGGACGTTTCTGGGACTGGAAGAAGGCAGGTTAAGGTGTGGCTACAGGTTGCCCATTGATTATAGGAGACCAAACTCCATCTGGTTCTCAGCAATCCAGTATTTCTTTTATGTGGCCTGGAGACACACCTCTCTTTCTACTTCTCATCAGTAGGGAAAGATACTCCATTCTGGAGTTTTCTGTGTCGATTTTGGTACCATACTCTAAAAATTAGTGTTGTCCTGTGTTTCCTGCTAGGCTGGACGCAGCTGAACATGTGACTGCATTAAAGCATAACCAAGAGGGAAAGAGAGTTCGTTTCCTGCTGCATCTCCTGATCTGAGTGGCACCACGTGTTCTGTAATAACCATCTGTTGATTATTTCTCTCTTGATGATTGATGGATGTGATTCATGGCCCTTTTCAAACAGAGCTGCTCCCTGACATAACTGAGAGAGGCTTTGTGAGCACAACAGAAGGAGATGACTGTCAGAGTGAAGAATGAAGGAGTAACAGATCCACATCTTCCATACTTTGGCCTTTGGGCAGTCTTGTCAAAACCCCTGGGGGGGGTCTTGACTGGGACCCCCAATCACTGGGGTCTTATGGGACATTTTCCTGTATTATTTTGAGCCGTTCATCTGACAAACAGTCTTATATAATTATGCAGCTGGAGTTGGCAGGACTTCTCCAAGACCCTCTGAGAATGGAAGATTTAGGTTAAATATTGAGATGAAAATCTTCCCTCTGAAAGTGGTGACTCCCTTGCACAGTTTGCTCAGAGACGTGGTGGATTCCCATCCTGTCCCAGCACAAAGATGGATGGGACTCCAAGCAATCTGGTCTACTGGATGGCGTCCCCAGCCATGGCAGGGGAGTTGGAACTGGATGATCTCTGAGGTGTTTTTCAATTAAATACTCTGGTTGTAGGGGGAAAAATGTCAGATTTCCCATAGCAATTCCAGAAGCCTCCTTTGCCTGCAATCTTGGCAATGTAAGAGAAGAATCCCCACCTGCTGGAATTTGGTCTAACCCCATCATTTTTGTCCTATTGAGGGCTCTGAGCTGGGACTCTCAGGCAGCAGCTTCCCCTCTGAGACATCTCAGAGACTACCCCTGGAACTTAAGGCAAGAAATTTCAACTACATTTGGCTGACATTTTCCTTATTTCTAGAACAGAAAAATAGTTTCTCAAATCATTGAAACATTACAAAGGTAAAATTGCAAAAAAACTTGAAAGATGAAATTGAAATGGTAGAGCTGAAAGGTGAAGTTAAAAGATTGTGTTTCCTTAAAAAACCCCACAAAACAACATAAACAAGCAAACAAAATCAAAGAGATATCAGGAAAATATCCCACGAGTTAATTGCTGCTGAAAGTAACTTTTTTGCAGCTCAGGCACATGATGTCTCTGTTTACTCCCAGAATGGGTGGAGGATAAGCAACAGCCGGATAATCTGGAAATTAAAGAAAGAAAAGTCAACAAGTTGAAATGATGTATTGTAGTCATTAGTAACAGCACTGCAATAACCCAGCTTTCAGCACATTTCCAAATGCCCATCTCTGTGTGCACTTTCTTGTAATAGGAATAATTTCCCTACCTGTCCTCCTAAATCCCTGTAAACAGTGTTGGGCGATGCTGCTCTACTCCTCCTGGGGTGACTCTTGCATTATTACCAAAGGGGGAACAATATGAAGATAAAAAAGGTTTTTATAGAAATAAATCTCACAGGCATGTTGTCCTTGTGGAAGATGCTCTGACCATTGTGTGCCTTAGGCAAAGCTTTACACTGACCTGTACCTATTCTGTGATCCCTCCACCAAGAAGGGAGGGCCTGTAACAGAGAATCACGGAATCATGGAATGGTCAAGCTGGAAGGGACCACAGTAGATTATCTGGTCCAACCTCCTTGCTCAAGCAGAGTCATCCCAGACCACATGGCACAGGTTGGGGTCCAGACAGTTCTTGAATATCCTCAGTGGCAAAAATTCCATGATCTCTCTGGGAAATCTGTTGCAGTCCTCAGTCACCTGAGGGAAAGTTTGGTTGTACCTTCCTTTTGGCATCCACACTTCGTTCATCTGTCAGCTTTGTAGACAGGTGAAGCCTTTATCTGAACCTCTCATAACATCATCAAGGAGAAGACATGATCCTCCTTCAAGGATTCCACAGCCTGAAAATCAGCTATCTCGAAGGACTACTCAGTTTATAAGGACCAAATGTACAGTCAACTTTACCTACCTATGTGGAAGGATTTTATATGTGTCTTGATCAAAAAATTGTGAGCATTTGGATTTTCTCTGTAACGCTCTGACATGGAGAGCACACCTCAAAGATGCTTCTGTAGAAACACTCACTGTGATCTGGTGCATCGCACACATTGAAATGAGCTGCAAAGTCATGACTCTGATTTACTGCTGTCAGCTGGGCAGGCTGTAAACTGCTCCATTGGACTACGAAGCTCAACTCCCCATCTTTAAATAAGGCTGCACTATCAAAAAAATTAGAAGGAGTTGTTGCACCAGAGAGGATCATACCCCAACTCTCTTCCCAAGGAAGCAGTGAAAGCGCGGTGCATTTTGTTCAGAGGCCTCACATATAGACACAAGGCCTCCATTTGCTCCAGGGAAGGTTTAAATGAGATAATAGGAAAAATTTCTTCACTGAAAGGCTGATCAAGATTTGGAATAGGCTGCCTAGGGGTTTCGTAGAATCACCATTCCTGGAAGTGTTCAAAATACATGTGGTTGTGCCATTTTGGGGACATGGTTTAGTGATGGACCTGGCAGTGCTGGATTCATGATTGGACCTGATGATCTTGGAAATCTTTTACAACCTTAATAATTCTATTAATCTACAAAATTACTACACTTTGTTGGTGAGATCTCTCCCTGCCTTGTTGTTGCCCTCATGTTCATCTCACCTTCTCTTGTGGTTCAACCACCACATTTTTTCCTGACACCATCTTTGAGGAGTTTTGGCACTATCTTACTTTACATTGCTGGGTGATAAACCATCAGGTAGAATTCAAAGGCATTAAATCTGAACATTACACACAAGGAAAACAACAGTTCCAACTCTGCTTGCAATGATGGGCTCTGAGCTGATTATTCCTACCCAGGAATGATATTTGGGTCTTATAATGAACAGTTGAATGAAATTATGAGCTCATTGCTCTGTAGCAATCAAAAGAGGAAATTGAATGTTAAGGATTATTAAGGAGGGAATAGAAAACCAAACAGAAATCATTGTAATGCCATGGAACAAGAACATTTTAGACCTGCGTCTTGAATATTCTGTGTTGTGCTTGTCCTCCCCTCTCAAAAGGCTTTGGAAGGCCAGGAAAAGGCTCAGAGAATATGCCAGAAGGATGGTAAGGAACAGCAGCAGAAGAAGAGAAAAGGATTAAATACATGTGCATACTTCAGTCGTGAAAAAGATATTTTGGGGAGGGGGTTTGTGAGGCTAAAATTGTGATGGATGTGGAGGCAGGGACAGGGAACGGAGTAAGTTCTTGACAGGCTGTGTGTGGTTATCCTTGCCATGGGACAGTGCTGTTTCTAGGGATAAAGTCATGGAAAAAAAATCTACTGAAGTTTATTAATAGAGTTGGCAGTATCAGAGTCTGCCTGCCTGGCTTTGTACTCTGTAACCACTCTCAGTCAAGACATGGGCTAATTTATTTTTTTTTTAAATCAGACACAGTATTTTTATTTTAATGTATTTTTATTTAAGGTTTTCATGCTGAATTCTTAGAGATTTATACTGTCACAGCAGACTTTATTAGGTAGGAAAGGAGAGGAAGGTCTTATTGAAACTACAAAAATATTTATTAAACAGCAGGAAGCAGAAATCCCACAGAAAAGTCCTAAGACAGAATGCATAGATAGCTTCTAAAAATGCAGTTATTGCAATGAGAGGACATCATCCAATCTATGGATGATAAATAGGGGAGAGAAGAGTTGATGAGAATGTGAAAGTAAGCTTCTCCCACGAAAAGCTCCAAGGAATCAGTAATGCCTGTAATATGAACTGGTGCCAGGCCTCTGCAGCACAGCCAGCTGCAGGGAGAATAAGCCATTTAAATAAAAAATCCTCTCTTTTCTCACTTTGTGCTCTGTTAATAATAACAATAATCATTCAGGTTGGCTTGGACAGGCTTAGAACCAGTGAAGCAAAGATTTAATAGGGTTCTAACAAGTCTAGATTTTTTTAAAATGTGCTTTTTCTGAGGTGTGCCCAAAGCTGTGCTGCTGGTACAGCTTTTAATAACATCTTACATACATGGGACGGTGGAGGAAGAGGAATTTTCTGGATCACTATGTCAGCTTCTCACCTTAACCATCACACCTTAAAAATCAGGATCTCCCTTTCACTCTCTCCCTCTTTTCGACTTTCTTTTCTATTCCCATTTGGATCTTTCTGGAGTATGAGTTGGCAGAGCTCAATGACTGGGTGTTTTCTTAAATCTTTGTGAAACACCACCAGAAGTGCTTTCTCTCACCTGAAATAAAGGTCAGTGAGTCACAGTTTGTCCGAGGAGACTGTTAGGGGCACAAATCTGTGCCAGGTTAGTGTAGCTCTGTTCTTATGTGCATGCACATGGATAACCTGAAAGGAAGAGATTTCTGAGTGGTTTCTTGCTAAATTATCCCCTCTTTGATTAGATGATGCTTTTCAGCTTGATTTGCAGTGGCAGATCTGGAGTTTGCAAACAATAAGCATCAAGTGTCAGACAGCAAATTAATCTTCTGCTGAGATATACTGCTAAGTGGAAAACGCTTATTTTTTTTCCTTTATTTTACACTGGTTTATGTCTCTTGCAATTTGCAGATGGTAGCTCTAGTAGCTTTTCTTGCTCATGGCTCTAAAACCAAAGAGTTAAAATCATAATCTCCTTTAATTTCATAAGCAAATCAACCAGCAGATAAAGTAAAATTAAAAAAAAAAAAAAAGAGAGAGAGAGAAAAACAAGATATGCTTCTGGCAACAGAGTTTTGCTGTGGTGGATTTGAGTTAGATGGAAAAGTCTGCTGGCTTCCTTTGAGCAATGACTTTGCAAACCCTCCTCTTGGGGGAAATAATATCTTTTTGCTCTTTTATGGAGCTTTTCATCCATCAGTTTATGAAGGAATAAGTACAAACTATTGTTAATGAGGATGGCTGGGACTCATTTGTAGACTAGACATTTAACAGACGAATTAGAGAGCAAGTTCTGCGCTGGGAAGAATTTACAATGTCGAAAGGCAACAAAGATGAGGGATGGAAGGTGCCAGAAGCCAGCGGTAGGAAACAAACACTGATAGCATAAATCCTCTCTCCGCACACTAATGATCACAATCACTTTGGTCATTTATTGACATGCCCACAAGGACTAAGGAGCTTTCCAGTAGGGCTTTAAAAAGGAAAGATCTGGAAGTAAGACATTTAGGGAGGAAGTCTGCAGTGAGGCACAGAGAGGATGTGCAAAACCATTTTGCCGTTGAAACCACCACCAATTTCAGCCCAAGGTGATGTATCCACAGCAGATGTACCCACTACTCTCCCAGAAGACAAACTGCTGCTTTTTACCCATGTTCATGGGTTAAATCAGGCTTGTTGAGCTCGGTTTATGCTCACTGAGTCCACACAAGATGGATGTGAATGCAGAGATACATATCAAGCTCTTCCAGGCACTGTGTTGCACAAGCTGCCATGCATCACATCAGGGTTAAAGAGCACAACCTCAACTCATGGAGACCCTACTAAGGTAGGAAACACCCTGACAGCAGGAGTAGGAGATGGATTTTTCTCCCGTCAAATATCTACCACAAGAACCCTGTGAAAACATGTCTTTGCCCAGGCTGAGAGAAGCCAAATGGATGCAAAAGGGATGACATGTTATGTGTGGGTGTGAAAAGAAGGCTGGTGAAGTGAGCTGGACTTGCTTAGGACAGGATTTACACAAGTAAACTTAGGTGTCTATCCTGGAAGTGCCAATGTCTGAGGCCATCACAGCTGACTCCCTTTAAAGTCAGGGAAGAGTGAGTCAGCAGAGCTAGGGGTTCTTATGACATTAGTTGTCTTATCTCCATCTTTAATTAGAAAAACCTGTCCATACAGTAGATGAGATGAATCCCACCTCAGGACAAGCCTGCTCTGCTACCTTTGCGGTGAAGTGTGCAAAAATATCCTGCTCAGGCACAGATGCTGCAAGAGATCCAGTGGCACTTGCTGGGAAAACTTAATCTTGGGTGATTAAACCCTCATCAAGTTCCCTGCTGTCACAGACACACTCCTGGCTGTACCCAAGTGAGAAAATTTAGTGCTATTTTGGAAAAGTCCTCCTGAGCTGCAGTAGAAACTGTGTCAGCATGTGTAGCTTGTGTCTAGAAGATCTTCTAATTTTGATTGCACGGGTGTTTTTAACCAAAATTTCCAAGTTGGCAAGGAAACCCTAACACACATTTATGCAGGAAAACCTGTAAATTTGGAATCCACTTTCTTCGTTCCTGGTTTCTCTGTTGGGTATGCAGATAATTAACTGAGAAGGTTCCCTTCCAGGGCATATGGGCAGTGTTAAGGGCTGGTTGGTGACCAGACCATGGTCATAAGGATATATTTCTCCCTTCATTGTGACGATATTGTCCTAAACCTTGAAGCTCCTGTAGCTAGCAGTGCTGGGGGGCTTTGGGGCCACTTACAGAAGCCTAGTATGACATTGGGGAATGTATTAGGAGCGCTGGAAGATCCCTTGTAATGGAACTTTACTGTTTCTATCGATCCCTTTGATTATTTTTTTTCCATGCTCAACTGGATTTAGGCTCTGAACTATGTTTATCTTATGTCTTAGCACAACCAACACACAGAATGACTCATTCCAGTGTCCCTACACCCAGAATTATATCGTCCACCTGTATCACCCACAGCAGAACTAGTGAAGTAAAGGCAATTTCAATAACCTGTGTAACCCAAAGGTATTCAGGAAACTTCTCAGTCAACAGCCACTTGCAATACCCAGCTTTGCTTATCAGAGACAGTACGAAGTCTAATCACTGCTATCATGAGTCTGAAGCTTTCCACAATCTCCTCTGGGTCTTCCCAGATTTACTTCTCTAATAATCTCACAAATATCAAAATTTACTGGGTTTGGGTTGTGTTAAGGTGTGTGATAGGACTAATTGAAATATAGATGATTAGTTCCTGTTCCATTATCTACCAGACATATACTGAATTATTTACTTATATTTTTTTAGCATCCCCAGGCCTGAAACTCCTTTAGTTTATATGATTCCTGCTACCTCTGCATACCCAAGTATCACAACCTTCGAACTCAGTGCTGATTAACTTTTCCAAGGTCACTGAGACCATTTTAGACCAGGAGTGAAATTCAGAATGTCCTGCAAACTCAATGGAGAATTATCCACTGAGCAAATATTTTCTACATTTTAACCTTTAAATTCTGCAAGGCTCCAATTTGCAAAAGAAAATATCAAACAAAACCAAACATGATCAAACTTTATCAGTAGAATGAAACTGCTGACTCGCAATTTTTTTCTGTGAAAACTCAGTTTAATCATTTTGTTTTGCAAGAACGGGGTATAATTAGAGAACCAGTGAGCATGTAACTCTGTGAATTTATTATGCAAGCAGCTATGAAAATGACTGTCTTCAGCACAAAATGATTGAATGTCATTAAGAAGAGTGAATCCAAGGGTGAGACCCCAGTGGGATGCCCTCGCCTGGGAAAGCATAATTGGATAAAGTAGCATGGGGCCATGAAAACCCAATTTGCCTCTCTCTGATACTTGCACGGACTTCCTACCCACACTCGTCATCAGCTGTGGAACTGGGAAGTCAAATGAGAAAGATCAATCATTGGGATGAGCTCTGCCATATGTAGGGAAGTTATTTTGGTGCAAAACAAAACAAAAAAAAAGCAGTTAAAGCCACATATTGTTGCTAATCTGCCCTTCTGCAGCTACCAACTCATTTTAGCTGTTTGGGCGTTGCTGAGTGAAGGGAGTTCTGGTGAAGATAAAGTAATCTGTACACTTAGGAATTACTGATTCCTTTACTGAATCACCTTTCAGCATCTCCTCTATCACAAGAGGAATCTGTATCCACAGAGACAACAGAGGTCCCTGAGCAGGCCTGGCCCCAAGACCCAGGGGAGCAGTGAGACTGCAGCGACTGGGTTTGAGTGTGCTCTTAGCCCGATACCTCTGGGATTTACTGGGATTTAACCTGAGTCGAAATGAGCATGGAAAGAATACAGTCTGAGAGCTACCATAGCCCAGCTGACAGGTGGGAACATACTGAAAGGACCACAGATCTGAGCCTTGTGTGTCCTAAAATAAGCATTTCTTTCGATTATGTGGGTTGAAGGACTCAGGCACTGCTGTCCATAGATGAGCATCGACTTGTTTCTGGTCTCTCAAGTCTTCAAATAACAGACATCTGAAGGAATGAGTCTGAATAGTTATTAGAATAAATAAATAATAACTTTCTTGAAAGAAACTCTCCTGTGTTTTAATGAATCCCCTGTTTTGAGGAAGTCATTAACTTGGTTATTGCTGTTAGAAAAAGATGGGTCCCCACAGCCTTGCAGCTGCATTGCAGTTATGTGAGATTTTGCATTACTGATTTCCACCTTCTTCCAGGGATTTATCCTTAACTGTACATGACCTTGCAAATGATAGGACAAGAGGGAATGGCTTTAAACCAGAAGAGGTCAGTTTTGGATTAGCTATTAGGAAGACATCCTTCCTTGTGTAGTGATGAGGCATTGGCAGAGATTGTTGATGCTCCATCCCTGGAAGTGCTCAGTGTCAGGTTGGATGGGGCTAGGAGCAACCTAGTTGAGTAGAAGGTGTCCCAGTCCATGACAGGGGTTTGGAACAAGATGGTCTTGATGATGCCTCCAACCCAAACCACTCTATGATTCTATAAATACTTTATCAGAGCTTATATATGTTCTCATGCAAACAGTATCAATATGTTTGCACTCCCACATATATGTGTGCAGTGATGTTTTTGAGCCAAATTCTGTGAGTTCTTACTCTGCAGAGTTTAATTTACAGCTGAAAATAATAAGGTGCTATTCACTAGTACATAAATTCCCTGCCTGCTTGTTGCCTCTCCTGCAGAGTGAGGACACAGACACTTGTTAGTTTGAGCTACTGCTCCGAACTGTCAAATTTCTCCCTGGCCAAGCAGAAGGCAAACAAAGCACCTCCTGAAAGTGCTGCTTTTTCTGAACCCAGCCAGAATGTTTTGGCTGATTTAGGACATTGATTATGCAGGGCTGGGGGCACCTTGTACCTTCATTTTATATCACTGCTGTCTTATCTTCCCTGCTCTACCTGTCCCTCCTTCCTTCTCCTGAAAGTCTTTGTCTGCTGAAGAACTAGCAGATGGAAAAAGCTTTCTTGAAGGGGGTGGGGGAACAGAATAGGTTCTGTCTGGTCATCAAGTTTTGTTGTTATTTCATACTCCTCTTTGAACCAGGTCCTAAAAGTGCAAGGTCAGTTCTTTCCCAGTCCTGTAATAATCTGGAATCAGATCGGTTTTCTAAAGACTTTTTATTTTAGATATTTGAAAAATTGCCTGAGACCCTGTCTGCAAAGAACACAGTTATTACCTTTGTGGAGAGAGCAGCTGGAGCATAATTGATGTTGAGCAATATGATAAAACTGGTACAGTATTAAGCTCTTTGGGGAAGGGTTTGTCCTTTAGCAGTGTGTTGATATAGTGTCTGGATGCTGCTGCTGTCTGAATGCAATGAATTAATATAATAGCAATGAGAGGCAATAGACTTTTTTCATGCAGAATATACTGCAAAAATATTTCCACATTGCAGTTTTCTCCTGCAATTACTAATAGTAGTTATTGTGGCATAGAATATTGTCTAGTCAAAGGTGTCTCTGCCCATGACAGGCAAGTTGGGACCAGATGATCTTTAAGGTCCCTTCCAACAGCAACCATCCCATAATTCTATGATTTCATGATTCTGTGGAACACAAACCTTCAGCACCAAGGTGTAGCTTTATAGGGTATTGTCATGGTTTGACTCTGGCTGGATGCCAAAGATTCACCCACAACCTGTCCTGGAGAAAAAAAGGAAAAAAAAACTGGATAAAAGGTTTATCACAGGCAAAACAAGACAAGCTACCAGTGGGGAATATAAAGGTTTTATTTATTTCTAACAAGATCAGAGCTTAATGTGAGAAGCATCATATTAAAGGCTACCTTCTCCCTCCCCATCCATCCTTTTTCTTACAACAGGTATTATATTCCCTTTTTTCCTCCAGGAGAAAAAGGGGGAACAGGGGTAGGGGAATACCCAGGCAATTTGGTATTTTCTGAACAGTTTTAGGGTAGAAAACCATCTCTCTGCCTTTCATAAAGTCCTCGCTCTCTCATGAGAGCAAAAGTCTTTCATGACCCTTTCCAAAGTGAGTCCTCCGGACCCAGGGCCGACAGCTCTTCCATTCTCTGTTGCTCGAGAGTCACAGCACAGGATGCAGTCTTTTAAGCACTGGCTGTGCTGCTTCATTTTATGGGCCCATCCCAAAGTACATAGATCAGATCCTACCATAATGCAATTCTGTCACAAAACATCTGCCCAAAAGATCTCTGCCAAGCTCTGCTCCGGCCAAGTGTTTCTGGGCTCTAAGATATCTGCAGCTTCACAGCATGATCCTCCATCTTCAGCATGGCCTCAGGTGGATTCTGCATCGCTGGTTTCTCTCTCTCTATTCCATAGGTTTGCAGGCAGACAGTTTGCTTCACTATGGTCCATTCTACAAGGAGCAGCGCGACGCTTGGAATCCTTCCTACCCCTCCTCCGGCTGGCCTCGCCGTGATGCCTTCATGGCTGCTCAACCTCTCACAGGCTGTGCTCCGGCTTTTCTGCTTCTACATTTTTTTCCTTTCTTAAATATGTTATCACAGAGGTACCTCTATCTGCTTCTGACCTTGGCCGGCAGCGGAGGCCCAGCCAGCAGCTGGGTGGTGTTAGCTCCGCTGTTTGCCCCCCGCCCCGCTGCCAGAGGAAAAAAAACAACACTCAAACCAGGACAGGTATCAAATGAATGTGGGACAGGCTTCCCAGAAAGTTATTATTTCCTTAGAAGGAAAATTGGTTGCAGTGGAGCAGTAGAGAAAATAGACAATGTGGAATGTCCTCAGGAAGGGAAAATTATATCTCAATAATCGAGATCCATTGCAAAGGACTGTGAGATGACGTCCTGCTGGATTTATTTGGATCAACAGGAAAAAAGTCTTGAGGCAGCGTCACGCATGAGGCTATTAAGACTCTGTGTGGCCATGGGAGAAGAGTTGCAGAGCTGTCATAGGCTCAGAGGTGCTTAAGAAATGACCTCTCCGAACTCCAGGCTTAGAGATCTGGGATGGTGCTGCCTGCAGAAGAGAAGCCTGGAGACCTTAGAGCCTCTTCCAGTGCCTAAAAGGGAGCCAAGAGAATACGAGAAGGACTTTGGAAAAAAGCATAGAGTGATGAGAACGAATGGCCTTAAGCTGAAAGAGGGAAGGTTTAGATTGAATATTAGGAAAAAATCCTCTTTGTGAGGGTGGTGAGGTCCTGGCACAGGTTGCTCAGAGAATCTGTGGTTGCCCCATGCCTGGAAGTGTCCAAGACCAGGTTGGATGGGGCTTGAAGCAACCTGGGACAGGTTGCTGCTCACCATGGCATGAGAGTCAGAACTAGATGGTCTTGATCCCTTCCAACCTAAACCATTCCGTGATTCCATGATTCATTCTCTGAAAGCACCTAGTTCTGAGCACTGTGATGATGAGCCGTAGGTTTGCAGGATGGATGCAGCCTGGGAAAAAATAGGGAACAGCAATATGACAAAAATATACACCTAATGTACCGTTTTTGAAGTTAGTCATGATGAGAAAACAGCAAAGAACAGCAGAGGTTTGAACGCTTTGCTGAAGAAATGCCTATTCAGTAAAAAAGAGGCTTTTCTTCACATATTTTTTGGTAAACAAACAAGCAAATGAGCTTTCACACTTAAAACCACTGAATAGTTCTGCATTTTGATTTATGAAAGATGATCATAGCTGGCAAATATCAACAAATAAAAGTTTGGAATATCTCATATGGGATTGTCTGGAGCAATAATTCTCATTAAACTTGCAGTTAATTTGAAAATTTAGCAGCAACAAATGACATTTTAAAAACTATTTTCTGTCACAGGCACTTTCACAGGATGGAGGTAATTTAGAAAACAAATTTTATTGGATATTTTTAGTGGGAAACTCTTTATAGGAAAAAAAAAAACCTAGCCCATTTTTAGCAGATAATTATGATATCAGGATATTCAACTGTTGGTATTCAAGGAAACACATAGACTGGAAGAGATATATCTCCTAGGGAACCCACTAAAAATACCTTTAGGATTATTAATGTTATAGATAAAGCAAATTAAAAGAGCAGTGACAGAATGAGAGCAGGTGGTGAAGAAAGAGGCCCATTCCCAGGTGTCTTTATGAAATGTTTAGGAAATGGCCAATTTGCTGTGGAAGATCGGACTATATGAATCTGTAAGGCCCTCAAATGTTCCTCTCCCTGTGACTCCCAGATTGTAACTCTGCACTTCTGTGCTCCCACCCCCAGCCATTGCATTGATGGTGCAAAGCAGCCAGTTTGGATGTTATGGGATCTTTCACTGCTTTTTTAAGCTCCACAGAAACGCCCATCCCCATCCTCTTCCCTCTCACTTTTTCCAGCCCCTAGAAAAGAAAGTATGGCAAATACAGGGTCATCCTTTGTTTATGAGACTTTCTTTGGCTTAATCTTTTCCTTGTGCAGGACCAAATCTGAAGGGGAGAATTTCTGAGAATATTTTCCCGGGACCTCCCTCACCTCCTTGATTCTGGAAACATTTTTTAAGAGACTTCACTGAGTGATTCCCTGTGAGTCACAGATGGAGAACCACTTTTCAAGGCCTCAAAAATATGTCTGGATTAAACTGTTTTTGACATAAGAACTTTCTTCCTAAAGCAGGACAAAGCTCTTCATGTCAGGAATGGGAAGACTGGTGTTTCCATAATGAGGTAATACTGTTAGAAGGCCAGGTGTCACATGGCAAAGACACCTTGAAGGCATTTTTCTGGCACTAAACTCTTGTAGAATCCTGGAATGGTTTGGTTTGGAAGAGACCTTCAAGACCATCTCGTTCCAGCCCTTACCACAGGGAGGGACACCTTCCACTAGACCAGGCTGGCCAGAGCCCCATCCAACCTGGCCTTCAACACATCCATGGAATTCATAACCTCTCTAAACAAGCTGTGCCAGTACCTCACCACCCTTACAACAAAGAATTCTTTCCTAATATCTAATCTAAATACATCATCCTTCAGCTTAAAGACATTTCCCCTTGTTCTATCACTTCTCCTTGCCAGAAATCCCTTTCCGTCTTTCTGGTAAGCCCATTTTGGGTCCTGGAAGGTGCTGTAAGATCTCTCTTTTCTCCTTGTTCCCCCCTAACCAGCTTTTGCCAACATTTTTTGAGGTATGGTTCTCAGAACTGAGGCTGTATTCGAGACCTTTCTAGGGCTCAAATGACTGGACAGGTAACCTTGGATAATGTTGAGTATGTATCTTGGAGATCTGTGCAGGCTCCTACAGGTTCTACTTGGATGGCCACATTCATTTTGACAGCGTGACACCCGTCATCCCTCTGTGATTATGCATTTTTTCACATCCGTCTTCACCAGGCTTCCTTATCTTGCTTAGGAAAATGTCATATGAAACACTATCCAGAGCCTTTCTAATGCCGCCACATAATTTCTGCTGCTTCTCTCCTGCTCCCAAGACCCATTACCCTGTTTTGGGAAAACAACTGTAATTGTCTGACATAATTGATTCTGATAAACTGAAGATTTGGAGGTACTACAGGCACTGAGATAATAACATGAACTTGGGAAGTAAGCAGGAATGAGAGGAAACAGAAAGGGAATTCAAACAGATACGGTGGAAATTCTTGGCCAGTTGGGAGGCAACCACACATGCTGTCTCACAGAGACCACCACCAAATGACATGAGATCAGATGTGCCAGATGGGCTAGATGGTTTCTGAGACCTTGTTTTTCTTGTGCTTCTTAGAAAACTTTACCTGGGGAAAGCTTGAACAGAAATCAAGGTGGCTAACTGATGAAAGGAGATCCTAAAATAATTTCTCTGTCTGATCAACTCCTCTAACAGATTTTCCTCCCTCCTCAGCTGTTTCTGAGGTCAACAACAGTTTTGCCATAACGCTGGTTTTTTTCACAAGAGATGCCTTCAATTTTTTTCCTTCTATCCATGCCCCACTTTATTTAGAGACAAGAGTCCTGAGCCAGATAATTCCTCACTTTGCCAACTACTCCATCATTCTCCAAATAACAACACCCAGACACCCCCAGCAATCAATCCTACCACTTCCCCCGCCTCCACCAACCGATCCTCTTGCCAAGAGCAAGAGCTTCCCTGTTCCCGAAATCCTGCCACTCTAATTTAACAGGTTTCTCACAAAGTCTAGACATTTCCTGAATTGCATGTAAAAAGCTTCTGCTCCACTTCCAACTCCATTAATCCTCCAGCTCCAGGCCCACCAAGGCTGATGCTTCTCCAGCGGCTCTGGGTGAGTTACAGTTTAAATGACAGCCGTGCAACTTCTTGGCAGTGGCTCTGTACCCCTCATTCCTGTACTTTTCTGGATGGAAGAAAAAGAAATGATAAATTCCTTTGAGGCTTCTGTCTGCCCCATTACAGCAGAAATTAACTGCGTTGGGAGAGTTCAGTGCAAATTGGGTGGTTTGCACCACAGCTGGTTGATAACATCCTTTGCAAGCGAGTGAAAACTCTCCATCAGACTCTCAGGGTGTCTCTGTTGACTGTGTCATAGATGTAGAAGATGAAAGAAGGCTAATGGAGCAGTTAGAAAGTCTTTTGGTGCCTCATTTACTTTCTACAGAGCCCTCCTTGGCATTAAGTTCAGTCTTGCTTCCAGAGTCCTAAATAGAGCTATTTGCAATATTTTCTTTTAAAGTTTTCTTTTAGATAAAACCAACTTTTTTCCTCAAACAAACAAAAATCACCACTGTTTGTAATGTTCACATTTTCCTGGCATTAGTGATATCTAGGGAAACCTTTTGAAAAATCCATCAGCATTCAAAATGCAGTTTTTTCACCCTTTCCTTCTTTCTGCTTTTCTGGATTCTTATTTGTCTGCTGAGAAAAAGATAAAAATAAAGATAAAAATAAAGAGAAGGAAGAAAGGAACAGGAGACATCAATAAATACTTTATTCATATTCACAGTTCTAAAACCAAGGCCTGAATTAAGTATTTTTGCCACAGCACTGTTTAATTCCAGTTCATCACACATGACATCCACAGTCCCACGTTTTATGCATTTTCTCCTGTATTTGAAGACTTCTCAGAAGCTGATCCTAAATTTAATGCAGCCTTTTGCCCTGTCTTTGAGAAATTTAGGATGTAAGCCATTAGCTAAACTTTCAATGTATTTCTCCCAGCAGATACATGTTTTACAATGCTCTTGGTTTCTGAATGACTGCAAAGGCTTTGACACTCAAAGGTGATATTAATTTTCCCATATTAGTGTTATTCCAAGAAAAATAGTCTCTGTGAACTTTTTCTTAGACATCATAAGCCGTCTGCATCTGTCGTTGGGTCACATATCACTGCTATTTTTCCTTTCTATCCCAAGGTGCACAGCCGTTTAATTGATGCCTTTGGTTTTTTTCAGGATGACTTCTCAACACTTCAGATATCATTATTCAGCTCAGTTGTTATCACTTTCTTTTTCCATCACAAGTTATTACACTGCTTTTGAGCTTCTAATCAGCCTTTTCAGGTTGCTCACCATGTGAGGTTATTGTGTTTTACTGAACATCTTGTACCATACCCCGGACTTTTATAATCCTTAATTTTCCTGCAGTTAGGATTGATCCTGACTCCCAACTCTGCAGTATCTCCTGGATTTCTGCCTCTGCCTCTTGCAAAAAGAGGTTCTGGTGATGTTCTAGAGACCTTCACCACAAGTCTTTTTCCACATAAACTCAACAGCTCATGTGAAACATTTGCACTGAGCAGCAGGGACTGATTTTTCTTACACATTTCTCACACCTCATCAATGCAAAAAAGTCATGGACCTGTTGGAATGAGTCTTGAGGAGGCCACTAAATTGACTCCAGGGCTGGAGCACCTCTGCTGTGGCGACAGAGTGAGAGAGTTGGGGCCGTTCAGCCTGGAGAAGAGAAGGGTCTGGGGAGACCTTACAGCACAGTCCAGTGGCTAAAGGAACTTACAAGAATGATGGAGAAGGATTTTTCACAAGGGAATGGAAAATAAGGGGGAATGGCCTTAAACTGAAGGAGGGTAGATATAGATTGGATATTAGGAAGAAATTCTTTACTGTGAGAATGGAGGGGCACTGGATCAGGTTGTCCAGAGAAGCTCTGGCTGCCCCACACCTGGAATTGTTCAAGGTCAGGTTGGGTGACACTCTGAGCAACCTGGTCTAGTGGAAGGTTCCTATGGCTTGTTCCAAAGGGGGTTGGAACAAGATGATCTGAAGGGTCCCTTCCAATCTAAACCTTTCCATGGTTCTAGTATTCTATGATCTTCCCCACTTGCAGGCTACCTGACAGGACTTGCATTCCTTTGAGGTTGAACCCATTTTGTCATTTGGTCCCTTTGGTCTCTTGATCCTTGTACCTGTCTCCAACCCACAGGGTCCATTAGGATTCTCTGACCTCTTTCTTCCATATTGCTCATAGGGCTGTTAAGCAGATTGATCTGACATTGACTCACATTGTGATCCAAGTGACACCTCCTTGTGACTCACCTTATATCCCAAAGTAGGACACACTGTTATTAAGGCGCTGGATTTGGATTCTGGAGATCTGGCGTTTGTCCATCTGTCTCTCATTTATCTTCTGGCTGTGTTTGCACAGGAGATTTATTTGCTTTGAACTATTTCTCCTTTGGTACAGGGTGGATAAGAACACTGCCCTTCCACACAGAAGAATTATCAGGAGATTTTTTTGTAGCTCATTTGGGCATGTGAATGTATCCATATTGAGAAGAGGAGTCTATAGGTGACTGACCTGCTGGCCAGTCTGGAGTTAACTCTATGTGTCAAATACAGAGGTTTTATCATCCTGTGATTTCTTGGGAAGTAGCAAATAAGGTGTTTTGCAGTCTCAGGTGCAGCACTTCATTCAGCGACTAGACATGAAGAGACCAGGGCTGGGGGTCTCCGTCAGTCTTCTACTATAATTGTCTCAGTCACCAAGAGAGGGCAAATTCTGTGCACAGTAAATTAGTCTAAATTCCCAGGAGCTTGATTTTTCTACGTTCTGGTTTCAAAAAAAAATATATGGCAAAAGAACCCCCTGGATTTTAATACTTAATTAAAGACATTGTTAATGCTTTTTACCAAAACTGAAATTTATTGAGACACCTATGTGGGTGCACATGAGCTTGGATAAAGGTTATTCTTTGTTTTCTATACATCCACCAATTTTAAGCTCAGCAGTCCTCTCACAGACAATATCAATTAATATCATGAGTGGTACTTTGTGTGAGACTGTTTCAAATGTCACATCATTAACTGGCATATTAAATCTGCAAATTTCCCTTCACCCAATAATTTTATAATTCTGTCAAAGAAAGCAATGTTTCATGCTATAATTCCTTTCACCCCTTTGCATCCATTCCCTGCTGCTCCACACTCACAATTTGTGGTGCCATTTTTTTGCCCACCCGACACTTCTGTGCTTGGGGCTCTCACCAGAGAGGCTGGATGGGTTCTGGCCACAACATAAACTGTGTGGCCTGTTGATTAACGAGGCTGCCCCCTTCTTGCTTCTCAGTCTTGCATTCCAAGGAGTTTTTTTCTCTGAGCTAACTCTCTTGCTCTTTGGCTGTTGGGACTGGGATTGTGTGTCTTGGGAAGGAGGAAGACATCTGAAGGATGAGGAGTTGTGACCATCAGAAAATGCACTAAGATCTTTTCAATCCTACTTGTGTTCAAGGTCAGGTTGGAGAAACTTTGTCTGGGGGAAGGTGTCCCTGGCCAAGGCAGGGGGGTTGAAGAACGAGATGATTTTTAACATTGCTTCCAACCCAAGCCACACTATGATTCTATAATTTTATGATTCTACAATTCTATGATTCTACCTTGAAAATAAAAGTGAATCTGCAGAGTGACCTTAACTGGAGACTCCACAAGGGATTCTTCCACACAGTAGAGGAGCACTTGTCCCTGCCGCCAACAATGGAGACCTTTAGGCTCAGATCCTCTGAAGGGACTGAGAAGTTAACTAATTATAGTAAAGCCTTCCAGGGTAGATAGCCTTGCTGTGCTCATGCCCTTGGGGAAAGCAAGCAAAGAGACTTAGTGAATATGTGAGCCCAATGTTGGAAACCTACAGCTATTGATGGAAATTGGTTGGACTCGATCTTGGAGGTCTTCTCCTGTCTTAGTAATTCTACGATTCTACAACAGTTCTATGAAATGACTTTGATAAGGGGTTGTGAGCTTAGTTCTTGCTTGGATTTGCAATGATAGAGAGAAATTGTGGAAATGTAAACTGGGATGCTTGTCTCTGCTTCTGTACAGCTTGTCTCTCTTCCAGTCACTCCATTGAATAATGTCAGATTTACAGCTTCTGGATGTAATGAATGTCAGAGAATGATAGAATCACAAAATGGTTTGGGTGGGAATGTACCTTACAGAACATTTAGTTCCGCCCCCTCAGAATAGGCAGGGAGCCTTCCACTGGACCAGGTTACTCAGATTCTGAACCAATTACTTAGAAACATCATTTATAGAGGTCTCTACGACCAACTCCAGTGGCTCAGCCTGTCTCTCTTCCCACTCCCCTGTCCGTGACAGCTGGCGCTTATGAACACTTAGGCTGAGAGCATAAAATGGGAGGTAGAAAGAGGTAATTTCTTACATTTCCTGGCTGGGAGTACATCTGATTAAATAAACATCTTTGTCAAAACAAATGGGGAATAAATTGAGTCAGTAAATGGACAGCTAGTCAACACAGACAGTGGAATTTAGGACATGATTCATTGGATCATGAAGTTGATTTATAAAAAAGGTCAGGTGACTCACTCCTTAAAAATGCCTATATCTCTTCATTAATTATAAAGACGACTTGCTTTGACATGATCAGTCTCAGATCTGTAGACATCTACAGCTACATGGCCTAAGAAAACTCAAGCTGTGCGATAAAATCCTGTCCTGGTGAGAATATCCCTGAAGGGATTCTTCTTTTAAATTCCCCTGAATTCTTTAGAAGTCTGTGCTTGCTCACCTCTCCCCACTCATTTCAGAAGCTGAGAACTTCAGGTTATCTTTCCATAGGCTTTCAAAATGAACAGCACAAAAGTGTCATTTAATTAACAACTTGCCACCATCAGCAAGAGTTAGTTTGAACAGAAACCAATTCATTTTGGAATTGGATATTTCTGTTACAAACAAGGCAGCAGCAAGTGTGATCTACAGCGCTTGTAAATTTTACTAGTAATAATTTTTAGTATTCTTTGAAAATCAATTCCAAGTTCTATTAGTTTGCTCCCCCTGCCCCCCTCCCTCACCATCCATATTTAGATCACGGTACTTGGAATAGTTTTAATCCATTACCCAAATAATTCCAGTTATCATTCCACATTACTTTTATGACCTTTCATTTTACTGCCTGTTTTTGTGGTTGTTTTTTTTTTACCCCACAGTGAACAGACAGAGCCAATGACATGGCAAATTGAGTAAGAAAGTGGAAGTTTAGGAAGATTTCAAGTTTACCCAAGTGTGGGCAAACTCAACTTTTCCAGCTGCCTCTATTCTGTCACCTCCATCTATCTTTCCCACCTGTCCTTCTGTCTAGTCTTGACAATTCCTCTCTCCTGCAGGTGCACAGGGAGTTTGCAGGTGGAGGAAGGATATGGGACAAGATCTGCTCCACCTGCTCGGCTTTCTCACAACAGGAGACCAGCCGTGCATGAAGAATGATAATTACCTCTTGTAAATCAAAAGAAGTTGGTTTGATGTATTGAATTTTTATCACCCCTCTCTCTGCCTTCCCCTCCCACCCCCCACCCTGGCTTTTTCTGGTAAGGTTAATATTCATACATAAGTATATGGAGACAGGCAGAAGAAGAAAAACTTCTAGGCAAGACTGCAAGAAATCAGTTGTGGTTCTTAGTTAGAACATGCTGCTTCCAGGACCCCAAATGAGATCAGGACTGGATTTCTAAGTAACCCAGAGCATTTCTAGGCTAAACAAGCAGGACAAAGGACACAGGATTACACCTGTTTAGCCATTGGAAAATGAGACAGACAGGTTTTAATACATTAAGCTGAAACTACAAAAGGAATTGGTGCCACAGTCAGCAAGTGGATTCTTACCATTTTACTCTTGATAAGGACCTTCAGTGACAAGAATATTGTTAAAGACTGCTCCTCAAACTATTCAAAATAACATCATAGAATCACAGGATGGTCTGGATTGGAAGGGAACCTAAAGATCATCCATTTCCAATTCCCTGCCATGGGCAGAGACACCTTCCACTAGACCTGGTTGTTCCAAGCCCCATTCAACCTGGCCTTGAGCATTGTCAGGGATGGGATATAACAGATGACATGTACATTAGGGAGTATTTGAATAAAGCAGCTCTAATAAAATTTGAAGAATTCAGCTTTTATCTGTGGGGAAATTTCCACCCTGTCCTTGGCCCAAGTCCAGGCATTAATTCAAAATCTGGCCCACTTCTGTAGTAACACTGATTTTCAAAAGGTGAGCTATGGAATAGGAAAATGGTGTCTGTATCTGACCACATTTTTATTTATTTACTTACTTCACGTATTTGTGATAATTGATTGGGAGTCTGTATTTTATTTGTTTTTCCAAGAGGAAAAAATTACTTTATTGATTCCCACTCATCTCCAACCTCTCTGAACCTTCATTTTCAGGTTCTGTAGGGCCTGACCCGAAGCCCTGAAATTCCTTATTCAGAAGTCTCCACTGCCCCTTCTCAAACCAAAGCTAAGGCTCAGCACTCCACTTCCTATTTACTTGCCACAAACTCTTCCTGTACTCTTTTAATTTCCATGATTTTTATCTTCTACCGCTCTCACAGCTTTTGTGAGGGATTTTCCTTATCCTCCAGCTGGTTGGGGATTCCCACCAGGTTGTGGCCCTGCTACTGTCACCTACCATTTTGATTGCCATCCCTGTGTAGCTGCTTCAAGAATTTCTCTTCCATAAGATGGTCTCCTGAGGTGGGATTAATGTGGCCTGATTTTGTACAGGTACAAGAGGCACTTCTGCTTCTGAGCTACTGATGAAAATTCTTTTTGTACTTAACAGGAATTAAGAGGTACTTTTGGAACATGGTTCTCCAGACATACTTCAGAGGTTTCCCTGGGGAGCTGGTGAAAAGCACTGAGAAATACTTGTGTCTCTCCAGCGACTGTAAGGATCTTCAATGTTTAACTGAGAGAGAGGCAGCCTGTAGTACAGATATCTGAAGTTAAATGAGATGAATGTTAAACTCTCAGTCCAAACTAGTAAAATATGACATCTGACATCACCTTGTGGATAAGTTCAAAGCAGTCTAATATGACCAAAACAAAGCTTTTAATATCCTTCAGTCACAACCCTCCTCACTCACTGGGTTTTTTTACTGACAGATGTTAACATCCTGCATATCTTCCAGTCCTAAAACATCAACTTGAACCTTGCAAGATCTCATAGCATGGGATCTCAGTTCTCCTGTGGAACATCTGTCATCATACACATGGAGACTATGCTGGACATCCCTGCAAGTCCCACCACGTGTCAAAGAATGTAATGTGACACTTGACAAAATGCTCTTGCTCTTCACCTATCAGGACATAAATATGGGATATCCCTGACTGAAATGAAGATGATGAAACATGGAGAAAAGATGCTGGGAAGGCCAAAATGCTCTGAGAAGAGTTAGGGGCTGTTAGACGAGGTACAACATCGACCACTTGTGTTAGACCATGTCTGGATCTAAGCTGGACATCTCTATAGTGCCTTCTCATTATTGTTGTTTCATTTTAATACTCTTGCATAGCACTGGACGTGTGACAATTTAATCACAGAGAACACCCATAAATTGTCTTGAGCACTGATTCAGGTTCCTGTTGTTCATGAAGCAAAATGATTGAGGCACATAAAAGGTGCTGTCAATCTGTAAAGTCACATCACTTCATTGCAAGTATTGCTTTCCTTTCCTTTCTGGGCCCTCTATTTGAGGTAAAAAGGGAAAAAAAAAGGTGAAGTGAAAAAGTAGGAGGAAAAAAAGGTACTAGAGAAGAATAAAAAATACCCTTTTCAATCAACACCATGTCTAATTTTAAAGAGAGGACATTTGGTTATCAAAATAGGAATGCATAGTTCAGACCTATGGTTATGCCTGAAGAAAACATCATCACACAGGTTTTTGACCAAATTTTAAGGCTTAACTTTCTTTGGCACCTTTCAGTTGCTGAAGACAGATCAGTACAAAGGATCTCTGTGTTTTGCTGGCACGTGGGGTGGGCAGAAACCCATCTAAGCAAAAAAAGTTTTTTGTTGCATCGAGTATAATCCCCACCATTTAATCATGGAATCATGGAACCATGGAACAGTTTGACTTGAACGGGACCTTAAAGAGCATCTGATTCCAAACCCTCATCATGGACAGGGATACCACTGACTAGATCAGGCTGCTCAGGGCTCCATCCAACCTGACCCTTCCTGGAATGAGGCATCCACAATTTCTCTGGGAAATCTGTACCTCTAATCTACACCCGCTCTCTCGCTCTCTTCAGTTTAAGACCATTGGTCCTTGTTCTGTCACTCCATGCCCTTGTCTAAGGTCTCTCTCCAGCCCTTTAGGCACTGGAAGTTGCTTTAATGCTTCCCCAGGGCCTTCTCTTCTCCAGAGTGAACAGCTCCAGCTCCGCCAGCTGTTTCCAGAGCAGAGGTGCTCCTGCCCCCTCATCATCTCTGTGGCCTCCTCTGAACCTGCTGTAATAAGTCCATATCTCTCTTGTGTTGAGGACTTAGACCTGGACTCAGTATTTGGAATGGTAGAATACTTCTTGCATGAAGTATTTATCCCCAAAAGGTATCCAAATGTCCAAATGAACGTACATATATCAGCACAAACCAGGTAAAGGGAAAGAAAGCAAGGCCTTATGAGATACAGACCTGCAGCTGTATTCTCGGTTCATGATGCCTCCCCGTCCCTCAGGTGTCTCTATGCTCTGTTCTATTTTCTTGGATTGAAAAGTCAATCTTTTTCCCCTTCAATCCCTCCTTCAGCTCTGCTGGCCATGTGAAATTGTTTTCAGTGCTTGCTGCAGGGGGAAAGTGCTTTGGAGCTTTGTAAAACAGGCAAGAGGCAAAGCACTGAGAATTTAACAGAACAAAGAAGGAGAACAAATAAACCCATTTTCATATTTGCTGCTAAATATTTTCCAACCTGCAGCCCTGTTATTCTTCCTCTTGAAGTAGAAAATCCCTGTTAACAGAAAGTGTATTTGCTCTTTGACAGTTACCAGCATATTATTTAGATTGATATGGTAATTCTCCTCTCCCCTTAATAATACCACTTTGCATTTATATAGTAGTTATATATGTATTTATATATATATTTCTACAGTAGATAGCTAAACTGGGTTTTACAGGAAGCTCTCAAAGAAAGTGAATGTTGCATTCAGCAGCACTGATAGTGATCAAGCAGATCTCTGATCTCAGACCTACAGTTAACAGCTCTGCAAAGAACCGTCTGCCAAGAGAAACTGAAAGAGCACTTAAATGCCTCTTCATCTGTAACAGAGTCAATAAAATCTACTTCCCAAGTCAATGACCCATAGAATAAAAAAAAATAAAAAATCGGGCTCAAAATACTTATATGCCAATATGTATTGAAGGATTAAAAAGGATTCCTGTGGGACTGTTTCATTGAATTGTAGAATCACAGAATGGTTTGGGTTGGAAGGGACCTTCAAGACCATTATGTTTTAACCCTCCCTGCTACAGACAGGGACACTTTTCACTATCCCAGTTTGCTTCAAGCCCCATCCAACCTGACCTTGGACATTTCCAGGGAGGTGGCAGCCAGAGCATCTCTGGGCAACCTGTGCCAGAGCCTAATCATCCTCACAGGGAAGAATTTCTTCCTAATATCAGATCTCTCTTTCAATTTAATTCCATCCCGTCTCATCCTGTTGCTGCATGTCCTTGTCATAAAGTTTTTTGCGAACCTGTTATTACATATTTGGAGGCATGAGAAAGATTGAAAACACAAGGAGGAGCAAGAGTGGCAGATGGAATGTGTGCCAGGACAGAGACAGGCAGACAGGTCCAAGAACAAAGCTCCTTGAGAACACAACTTTGGCTCTTGGTAGTGAGGAAAATACTTTCATTGGGTTTTTCCGCATTTGGGAAACAAGGTGTTCTTCGAAATGCTCTTTTACCGAAGAAGACGCTGCCATTTGCTTATTGGTTTGTCACCTTCGCAGAAACTGATCCACAATATTCAATGCTGGTGAGATGAGTCCCTACATTCCAATTAACTTTGGAAAAACTGAAATGAGGCAGGTTGAGTGCAGTTTGTGAGTGATACAGAAGTACCAGCCAGGTGTCCTGGGGTTTTTATTTTCCTGATCTATCATTAAAAAGAGAACAGTGAGTGCAGGAGAAAAATGCTACTTTCGAATTTTTATAGCTGCAGTGGGACTTGTGAAAGGTGAAGATGTTTGATTGACAGGTGGATGACATACAAATCAGTATGAAAGACCTGAACACTACTTTAATCCTGCTCACACCTTCCTCAAGGGTCTCTGAGTCTCCCCCATTGACAGTCCAGGCCTTTGCATAGTAATTATTTTTCCCTTTGAAAAACTAATCCCAAAGAGATTTGATTTGGTTGTGACCAAAATATTGCTCTGCTGAAATGTTCAAGCAATAAATGTAAACCATATATTTCAAACATGCATAGAAATTACACAAACACACACATACAATGGAAATGAAATTCTTACCTGCGAAGGTGGTGAGGCCCTGGAACAAGTTCTCCAGAGAACCTGTGGATGCCCCACCCCTGAAAGTGTTCCAGGCCAGGTTGGACAGGACTTGGAACAAACTGGTCTAGTGAAAGGTTTTGGAACTAGGTGATCTTTAAGGTCCCTTCCAACACAAACCATTCCATGATTCCTTGCAAAAGCATGGATAAGTGGGCAAATTTCAGTTTAAGGTCACCTTCATGGGCAACAAGGTACAGAGACTCTTCCCTTCTCCATGAGGTCAAGCAGAACTAAGCTGACCAATCCAGGTTCCCCCCATGCCCTCTCCTCCCATATTACAGGTGCCTGCACCCCACAGTAACTAGGACCTCTGACACATCAGTAAAACTCGTGGGTTTTGGTGCGTTCAAGATAAAATCTTTTTTCCTTTTTTTTCCGGAGGAGCTCACATGTCTGGAGCTGGATTCTTCACTGTGCTGAGCATTTCTATTCTCCAGCAAACTGTAAATACTGTCCATGGCCAACTTTGCCTTCTCCTTCTGGCTTTGTTGGGAATTTTACTTGTTTCAAAAGTACCCAAATTTGGCAAGATGCTGCTCTGAAATCTGCTGGGTTTCTTCTCCCATTAGCTTCCTTCTGAGTGCAGAAACCACCTTCACTCCTGCTCTTTTCATTTGCTCGTGGTTCCATCCTGAGCATTGTCCAAGGAAAGAGCTTTCAGGTCTGATCCTCTTTCACACCCAGGAGCTTCATCACACGTGGCAGGTGCTGGGAATCCAGCCAGGTCAGGAAGTACCAGGGATGGATCAAGGCTCTCCCAGAAGTGTGATTCTGCAGCTGAAAGATCCGTGTGAGCCCCTGAGCATCACGGCATTCATGTGTTACCATTAACACTCCATCCTGTCCGTTTGGGACTGTTTCCCCCTAATTACCTCCTTAAATCAATACTAATGGATTTTCTCTGAGATAATTCTTTTTTTCGTTCTACTTTAAGTCCTTCCCCACCACTTTCTATCTCTGGAATCCCTGCCAGTTCCCCTCCCTTGCATCAAAGCACTGTTTCATCACAGGACTGTAATTTATACAATTTCTCCTGCTCGCTTTGCTTAATTGTCTCATTTGTAATATTCCATCCTCTTTCCTTTTCAGTTCATTCAGAATACCCAGGCTGGTTAAAATAAATATGTATTTTTAATTTTAAGCAGCCTAATTTAATTTTGTAAATGCAGAATGAGTATTAATCAGAACTGCTTCTGAATCCAAGGCATATCAAGTCTCAGCCAGCAAAATAGCATGTGTGGCTCACTTTCACACCCCTCCTGTCACTTTTTTTTTTTTTTAACATGCAAAGCTCTGAAATTCTCTGCCTGAGGTACAGGTATTGAGAGGACTACCCAAACATACCGTGGGTGGTTAATAATCAAGGAAAACTGGAGGCAAAGTGGAAGACAGAGTGCTCTGACAGGTGTCTCAAGCTCAAGAAACACACTGCTTTCAGAGGAAGTTGTGGTAGGGCCATTTGGTATAAGATTTTCTTCCCAAGTGACTCCCATGGACCATTTGTTGTCTCAGCAGTCTTTGTATCCTGTCTTCCCCACTAGCTTTATCCCACCCACTTGAAAGAAGACCCTAAACAACTGTTTTTCTCTCTATGAATCACCCCGAAAAATCTTCTGACTGTGACTGTTTCAGTCATAGAACTATTTAGGTTGGAAAAGACTCCTGAAGTCATCGAATTATTCCAAAGGATTTTCAGTTTACACAAGGTTTGAAAGTTTTTTCCCAACTTGTTATCATGATTTAGGAGTTTTTCCCTATCTTTTATCTACCTGTTGGAATTCAGAACATCTTATGCATATCCCAAGAGCTATTTAAACTCTCCTGGCTGTTCTCCTGGTGACTGACACCTGACACCATTGTGTGAAGACTCTCCAGACCTTTAAATCACACCAGTGGCAGGCCACAAACCATCCAAATGTTGTTGTTTAGGGGATCTGTAGTGGCCAGGTGCATTCCTACCCTGTCCTGAAAACTCTCTGTACAAAGTTTCAGTAATGAAAGAACTGCCCTTTGCAGAAGCTTTGGTAGAAAATTCAGAATGAGAATATGAGGTGGTCTAAAGGGACAGCAGCTCCATCCCAAAAACATCCATTTCTCTGTTCAACAATCCTGGAGGTCGCTTCAGGCCTTCCCTCATTTCTGCTGAGGCAAGAAGGGGGAAAGATGTTGAAGCTGGGAGGCAGGATCAGGTCTCAGGTGACCGAATTGTAATAATTTGATGGCTGTTTTTTCCTTACCAGGACATATTCCACTTTCCCCTCTCCCTGCTTCCTCTGCCTTTCTAGCAGTAAATCCAAGAGTGGAGATCCCAGATGTAGCATGCTAAAAAACAGACACCTGAAATGTTTCCAGGCAGTTTCCTGAGGTCTCTCAAAGCCGTCATTTGTGGTGGCTGTGCACCCTGCCTTGTCTGAGAACACAAGGGCTCAAACAGGGTCTGGGAAGTGTCAGGTTCACAGCAGGAGCTCCAATGATGCACCTGCATCCAGTGCCTGACCCCTTTAGCAACTTCAGGTGGGCTTTGCAACACTCAGGCAGGGGGTTACATCAGAAGACCTTTCCTGGATGCTGATGGGGCCAGGAATTCACACACAGCTGCTGAACTGTAATATCGTGTCTGTGTTTACCCAGCTTTGCACTAAACTTGTAAAATTTCATTTCAGTGTATGACCCAGCGAGACAGGAAGAAATTTATTCCAGAGGTGAAAACTTTCCTGTTTGCCAGAAAGTGACAAAAGGCTCCAGTACATCCCTGATCCCGGTGTAAACAGGAGATATGCATCCCTCTCTTCTCTCCATCCTCTGCTCTCCAGGACTCCTCCCAAGCTGTTTTATTGTAAACGGTTCAACATTACCTGGAAGTAAGAGGAATAGCCACTGTAAAACAAGGCAGTTGTAAAACTAAACTTAGGGAACCGCTTCAGCTCACAATAATAGTGCCAGTAATTTTTAGGACGGCAGAAGCTATGCTGCACATTTTTGGAGCATCTGTTCTTGTCCTGTTATCTCTATATTTTATTTATATATTTTGCCTTCTCTTTTCCTTTGATGTTATTTTCCTGTGCTGAACACACCTGTAGCAGTTGTATGAAGCAGGTATGAAGGTATTGGAGCTCTTTGTCTCTCTCCTGTGAAAATGATCCCAAAGTGTGGAGTGGATTCAGGAGCAGTGGGAGTTCCACATGGCCCTTCTCCCTCCCGTAATGAATAAGAGTGAAAAGGCTATTTTAAAAGCAAGTTTTTGCCCTTGAGTTGTTTTTTACGTCTTAGGAGTTTGGATGAAGATCAACTAAAGGAGCAGGATGACCATTATGAATCTGATGGTTTGATAGTTGCCAAGTTTGAAGGACATTCCATGGCTCCCAACTATTTCAGTATTCCATTATAAACATGGAGGCCACTGGGTCTCCTGCAGTTCTCTAGGAGAAGGTCCTGAAGGGATTTGCGTTAGCTGGATCCCCAGATTTGTGGGCTATGGCACTGGGACACACACAAAGATCACAGCTAGATATGGGCGTGTAATACCCCACAAAACTTTGTCCTCAGTTCTAGTTATTTCTGAGTTGTGGTGACCAGTGTGTTAGCTGAGGACAAGGGGTGGAGGGTCTAGGCTGGGTGACATTGGCCAGCATTCAGCTAAAAAAAAAAAATCCAGCCAGAAAGAAAGACTTTTTTTCTTCCTCTGTCTATTTTCTGCAGGGCAGTATGACCTTAGTGCCCTATTTTACAGACTGCAATAATGGACATATTTGTTGAGTCTATGGGCAACCAGCCATCAGTCTGGGCTGGAGGTCTGAAGTCAAAGGGCAGAGATGGCAAGTATCCCTTATTTTGTTTACTTCCAGAGACACATCTTAGCACTACAGGGGCACTATTTATTTCCTTGTGCTCAGGGGGACTGAACTAGAACTTGGTTTGGTTTTTTTAATGGCTTTCTCTAAATACACTTTCTAAAACCCTAGCCCAGAAAGGGTTGTTATGTCCATGTATTTTGACAAGACTCTTACTAATTCCATACAGCCCTAAGAAGAGAAACCTATTTAAAAACATTCATTAAGAGATCTGTGACTAATTTGAGCTGACCTAATTAACCCAAAACGTCCTGTGTGAAAATTGTTGTGGATGCTGAATAAAAGGCCCAGGCTGAGCACACATAAATTTTCTGTCTGCACTTTCATTCCCAAGAAAGCAGTCAGTTCTTTAAGTGTTATTTCTGGATTGGTATTCCGAGCCCACACCTTGCCATTGGCTTCTTCCTGCAAGGAAGCTAAATGCTTTCACCTCGCTGTGGAAAAATGTGTTGTGCACTTGACAGTAACAAATTCTTTTTACACTTGGTAATGTAAGCAGGTTTCATCTATGTGTGATGTCTTCACAGGAAACACTTGTCCTCAGCTCCACTTTAATTGGGAAAGATACAGTCAATATAGTCAGTGGAGCATTGTAGAACTGAGTACAATCCTTTTTTGTCGTTAAGAATAGTAATCTCAAAATAAAGTAGGTCACTTAGACCCTGGCATAGCTGCTTTTTTTTTTTTCCCCTCCCCTCTGACTGAACCTCTGAGCCGTGAGTTGTGGTAGAGATGTTTCTATGATAGGTTTTGCAAGATAAGAGAGATGAGTCCTGCCCTAAATATCAGGATTCAGTGGCTCCCAGGGACTCAAGCTGATGCTTACACCAGAGAAGGGCACAGGGCTGCTGGGAAGGGGGCAATCTTTTCATACAATCACATAGGCTGGAAAAGACCTCCAAGATGATGGAGTCCAACCTTTGACCAATCACCGCCTTGTCAAAGAGACCAGAGCCACACCGAGTGGCACCTGATTCCACCACCTCCCCAGGCAGCCCATTCCAAGGCTTGACAACCTTTTCCATGAAGAAGTTCTTCTTGATGTCCAACCTCAATCTCTCCTGACCGCCTTGTCCATGAGGAAGCAGGTTTTCACCTTGACAGCAGAAGATCAGGGAGGTGAGAAGCAAGATGCTGTTTAACAAACTGCACAGTACATTTTATACAGGAGGGGAACTGGAAGAATCACAGAGTCACAGAATATTCAGAGTTGGAAGGGACCCACAAGGATCATTGAGTTCAACTCTTAAACGGCAGCACTGCCTCCCCGGTGGGGAATCGAACCCTGGTCTCCTGTGTGAGAGGCAGGGACACTCACCACTATACTAAAGTGAAGGAGTCAACAGGGATCTGTTAAAATAGCCTGAGAAAATGACTTTCACAATGCTATATGTGATGAATGAACAGATAAATGCCCTGGGGAAGATGTAAGAGATCTTTGCCGTCTGGTTTAGCAGAGAGGTCAAAAAAGGTGAGATTGTCCAGTTTTTGCTTAAGGTGAGTCTGCAAAACCAAGGAACAATTTGGGTGGGTGGATCAGACATAGGCCTAGTCTGAAGCTATTACAATTATCTATCTGAATGATATAGTCATAAAAATGGTGTTTGCCATAGACATCGAGGAAGGAACAAAGAAAAATACTGTGTTGGTTTGCTGGTGTTTCAAGTTTTCAGCTGAAGAATTCAAGAGAGGGAGAAAGAAATAGAACCATGGAAACACAGAATGGTTTGGGTTGGAAGAGGTCTTCAAGATCATCTAGTTTCAACTATCCTGCTATGGGCAGGAACACCTAGACCTGGTTGCTCCAGGCTCCAACCAGCCTGGTTATGAATCCTGCCATGGATGGGAGTTCCACAACTTCTCTGGGTAACCTGTTCCAGTGCCTCACCACAATTACTAGAAATAGGAAGTCCTGGGGTAATATTTCAGATTAGCTTAATTCAAGGAGACAATGGGACATTTCTGGATGTCAGGGAGAAAGGATGAGATATCCCTTTGGAATGTAGCTGACAAAAGTAAATATTTTTATGGGCCCCTTACATAATGATGGTGGTTAAATGTGTGTCTTCAGATTAATTTTCCTGGGGAAAAGTGGTGACAAGAAGTCTGGAGACGCACCTCCACCACAAAAAAATAAAATAATTAAGATAAGAGTGTATAACCTGAGAAGAAATTGAATCTTAAAGCCAGAAAATATCTTAACCCTGTTATAATAAATAGGGCTGAGAAAGGAAATAGATGAGATAAAGAACAACAAACAGGCAGTCCCAGATCTATCCATTCCAAAAAGATACAGGCCATGCCATGTTTAGAGTATGCACATGAAGTTGGAACACCACTTCTTTTTTAGGGAGAAATGATTGATTGGGACAAATTGACACCACTGTAGTTTGGGATCTTTGACTAAAAATGCATGTGTAAATTATCTTTTTTTTAATTTTTTTTAAAGAAATAATAAGGCTGTTACTGCAATCACTGACTAGATGCACTTGCAGTGCTTAGTTGTCCCTTGCTGGTGTAGGCCAAATGATGAACAATGCTTGTTTGAGCGGGAAGCAGTGGAGGAGACACCGTTGGTATTGATACAACACTGGTGTAGCCCTGCAGCTACAGCTCCTGAATATTTTGGGACAGATAGTATTGAATCCTGAAGTTGTCTTGCTCCTCCAGGGTGATGCCCTATAAAGGCATCACCCACAGATAAGAGGACTTCATTCTACAGCTAAACCATCCTATTTATAGAGGGTCTTGATCCCAGTCTGCAGATACCACTTCATATGTGACATGAGCATGTGTGAGTCAGGGTCCCTTGAGTTAAGTTTTTTCCCTCAGGGACAAAATTGCAGAGAATTCCTGAAAAGAAATCCCATTTCTTATTATGGAGTGACACGGATGTGGGAGACTACTGTGGGAATACTTTACTATCTTGAATTTATATCACCTTTATTTTTTTCCCCCCAAAGCTGAGTAGATAAAAGCACCAAAGAAAGCAGAAGGATGAGACTCTGGGTTAAAAGGTATCTTACACCACTGTGTACAGCACTTCCAGCTGTCATGGATGAGGCTGGATGAGTTAAGAGACAAAGCTGAGTCCAATAGCAGGATGAGAAGTAAAGAAGTATTTCTTTAAAAGGTATCAGCCCTGTCATTTTCCTGTTTTAGTGTGGAAAGAGCATCTGGATGTGTCGGAGGGACGTCAGCGGGATCAGGGCAGTCCCATGTCACGAACAAAACAGAGCAGGGGAGAGGGACAGGCTTTCTCTTTTTTACATCTTTATCCTTTTTTGTTTGACAATTATACTTGTAATCTCCTTTTGGGTCACAAGAATAACAATGGTTAATTTAATAATATAAATAGAATTAATTCCTAGTAATAGTAGTCACAAGAACGAAATAATAATAATAATATTCAAAGTAATAACAATAATAGTAGGATTCTTTGGTGTTTGTGTGAAAATTTATTTTTATTTTTTAATTCTTTTTAAATTATTTTTGACAATTTCTAAAAAGGTTCCTTTTGGAAAGTAGAGTCTGTTGTGCCATTCTGAGAAGGTGCAGTGGTTGTATGATTATCTCACAGTTGTCCATTGCTCTCTCTTCCTTCTGGGTGCAAACTATTATCTTTGCAAGGAGACCATGATGTAATTGGTAGCATTTGTATATTGCAAATATATTGGTCTTTCTTTAAAAGGATTAATAAATGAGAAATAAGGCTGGGCATAACCTGTGTTTCCTCTCTCTTTTCCTCGTTGACCAGGGATTTCAAGTCTAAACACATACCAGCCTGGGCAGCTGAATAATCTAAGTGCAACTCCTAACAGCACTGTCAGGAAGCCTATAAATGCCTCTTCCTTTGTTTCTTGCTTGCAAAAACATCTCATCTTCCAGTTTTTGCCAGGTGACATGAGGAGAGGCTGCTGAAAAAATAAGTACCTGGTGTTTACCAAAGGCAGGATAAACTGGGAAGGTTTTTATGCAATCACATCATCTTTTCTTCTCCTCTGCCACTTCCCTCCTCACTGCTGACTAAGGTCAGTCATCCCTGATCAAAGGAGCAAAAGAACAAAACCTTACACTTGGAGCTCTTTGGGGCAGGAACTGTTTATTCAATGCGTCCCATACAGGATGTCACACAGTGAGGCCCTGACCTGGTTGAGACTGTCATGAGTAATATATAAATCAGTATTAATCATCATGAGCAGCAGCCACCTTGGGATGAGAAAATGATTCATTACTCCAATCTGCTGAATTATTCACTCTTCTGGTGCAAAAATGGCATGAAATATGAGCTCTGAGGGTGTGGAGGCTTTTATCATGGTAGGGATTTTATTCTGGTAACAGAGGTAAACTACAGCTGGCGTAAAAAAAAAACTATCTCGAAATTTGTGATGAAAAATGTGGGAGTATTTTTATCTAATAACATTATTTTATTAAACATATCCATTCTTTGGTATACACTTTTTTTTCCCTTCCAACGCTGAAATTACTTAAGTCTTTGCCATCCAAAAAAAATTTATATTCCTCACCATACAACATAAAAATAATAAAAAATGCTAAAAGTGTTGAGAAATGTGAACAAAAAAATTTGGAAGAAATTCTACAGTGAGAGTATCAGGGTGAAAGTTAATATCCCCTGCATGAGTCTCCAAACAAAAATTCTCCAGAAGATCCTCATTTGCCAAAAAAATTAAACTGCACTCAATGTTATGATTTGGCCACCTTCATCCAAGAGGCCAGAGAGAACCTGAAGCACACAAATATGTTTTGATGCATATTTCTTCGAAAATAAGTTTCAACTCACATTTTCTGTCCAGTTTGCCGCTATGGATCTTCTGGAGCATCATGGTTCATGGCAACACTTTGATTTCTGGAACGATTCTTTGCCCTGTTATTCCTGTTGATAATGATGATCACGCCTTCATGCATCTCATGAGGCAAAAAAAAAAAGAGAGTTCCACACAGCAAGAGTTGTAATTTAATGAAAAATAAAAGAGACAATCTCATTCTGAGAGACCAGAACAGTGTAAATATCTTCTTTTTGCCAGACACCTTTTCAGTAGCTGGAGCACTGGCTGAGCTGACAGGTACCAGTGTTATCAGCTCTGCCACCTCACACACAGAGGTTACTCGTGCTCTGAAGACAGATTTATTTTGAGTAAATTATTGTATTTCCATCATCTGATTCTTGGATGATGATAATAATAATCATTCTGGTCATTTGATGTCTATTTCTAATTCTAGTATCATCTTTCTTGAGGGCATTTTTTGACTAAACAATAGTGGTTTTACAGCTTGTGTAGGAAATAAAACCACAGTATACAAAGAGCAGTGTAATTTAAATAAACTGAACCAATAAATTGCTTTAAAACCTTTGCCTTGTTGGAACTATTTAGGGATGTGAATGAATTAGGATATTGGTTTTCCTCTCCACCCAGGTCTTTCCACAGGCTGCCAGCAGGGGATACACCTTCAAGAATGTAAATGAATGCCAGCCTAATGAGATCCCATTAATATTATTAAATTACCCAGAAAACACTATTCATCACTGTAAACTCATTTAGCAGAGAAGAAACTCAACTGAATTACTGGAGGGTCCTTGGCAGTTGCCCAAACCCCAGGATGAATAAGGCCAGTTCCTGACAGCTTATTGACACTGATGCTGCTCTCAGAAGCTCCCCAGCGCCCCATCCTCAAACTGCACCTCAGGGGGATCACTTTTCCTTGGGGAAAAGTTGCATGGAGAGAGGAGATCCACTTTCCAGATGATGGAGAGGAACTCTTTGCTCTTTCTGTTCTGCCAAGTAGTTCCTCCTCACCTTTTCCCAGCAGGTGTAGCCTGACTCACCACAAGCTTCCTTCAGATTTCAGGGATACAGATGGAGAACAGTCACCCGCCTTCCTCCATCTTCTGGAGCCCAGATGATGAATTAGCACAGACCCAGCAGACTGATGAACAGATAACTCATAAACCCCAGTGAACTCACGGGGCAGGGCAGGGAGAGGAACCCACAGGGAAGAAGGGGAAACCTTAAATTAAAATCAGGCTATGCCAGCATGAAAACAAAGTCCACCTCCCAGCCTGAGTGAAGACCCCAGCATCAATCAATTTTCTATTCCAGCAGAAAGTATGGCATGAGAGAGAGGGAATGCTGGGGGGTTTATATGTTCTTGTGTTCTATACAGTTGGTTTTGCACTGATTGAGTTCCTCAGTGCTCTCCCAACTCAGCTTCCCACGTGGTATGTGATATGCCTGGGACCAGTGTTGGCCACTGTGGTGGTAGCACAATCCTTTCCACCAACATCATGAATCTCCATCCAGGTAAGGACCAGCAGCATTTGTTGTTGAGATGCCCATTGAAATGGTGGTGGACCCTCTTGGCAACGCATTGCTGCTACTTTGGGGAGCCCTAAGAGTTCAACAAAACCTTCTGGGTTGTTGCATAGACAGATCCCTCTTTCTAATTTTCTAATTATTCCAAGGCTTTTTATGGAATCTATGCTTTCCAGGAGTTATTTTTCCCATTGAAGGCATCCTCTGCACAGACCTAGAATACAAGTTTTTGCTTGAACTTCTTCCACTCTAAGCTGTCTCTTCTAAAGACTTTCATGGCTGGAAAGCTGCCTGGTGACAAAGAATCTGGAGACATTGTTTTTCAGAATGCTGAACATGAGCCAGCAGTGTGCCCAGGTGGCCAAGAAGGCCAGTGGCACCCTGGCTTGTACCAGAAATAGTGTGGCCAGCAGGACCAGGACAATGAATGTTGCCCTGTACTCAGTGCTGGTGAGAACAGACCTCAAATCCTCTGTTGACTTTCGGGTGAAAAGAAAGACATTGAGGTGCTGGAACATGTCCAGAGAGAAGGACGATAGAGCTGGGGAAGGGTCTGAAGCACAGGTCTGATGAGGAGCCTGGAGAAAAGGAGGCTCAGGAGGGACTCTTCAGAACCACCTGAAAGGAGGATGTAGCCAGACAGATCTTGGTCTCTTCTCCCAGGTAACAAATGAAAAGAGGAAATGGCTTCAGGTAGTACCAGGGGAGGTTTAGATTGGATATTAGAAAAAAAAAAAAAAAAGAAAAAGCGGTTTCAAGCATTGCAACAGGCTGCCCAGGGAAGTGGTGCAGTCCATTCCTGGAGGTATTGAAAAGACATGTAGATGTAGCACCTGGGGACATGGTTTAGTGGTGACGTTGGCAGTGCTGGGTTAAAGGTTGGACTTGATCTCAGAGGACTTTTCCAGCCTAAATGATTCTATGAACTTTTTTGTTATAGAGAATAAACTATTTGAAGAGATTGACAGAAGCCTAAAGCTGATGTAATGACTGTCCATCCATATTCCTAAATTGTAAAATACTCTACTGAATTCAAGAGTGAAGGGCTAAAATTTGATCTGAAGTGAATTACAGGACACAAATCTATAAGAAATTTGCCAAAACTTACTATGATGAAAAGCTGAAGTCTACACACAGGAGCAAGGACACCCTCTGAGCACGGCAAGGCCTAATATGAATCTATATCTCTCTTTAGCCAAGAGACAAACCTTTCTCCACTTTTCCTCATCTGACCTTCTCCAAATGATGTTTTGGTGGCCAGCAATTACAAGAGCAATTGCAACAGTTACTTTTATGGTCACTCACAATAATTCCTGTTCCCAATGCGTCTTTGTCAGAACACAGGGATACAACAGTGAAAAATACAGGTGCTCATTATCAGCACTGGCGTTCATTAGGCGCAGTTTGATATCTGGCCCTAATTTGATTTCACTTGGCAAGGGTTTAAAAACAAGAGAGCTGAAAATGCCTGTCTAGCCTCGCCTCATCCCCAGCTTGCTAACTAATCATTGTGGACTGGTGATTTTACACTGAAACACATCTGGTGACATATAGAAATAGGGTGTATAATTCATAACAAACCATTTGGTCCACTTATCGGCTTAAAAGTGGCTCACAAAGAGCTCACAGTTTTCTGAAGAGCAGCATATTTGCCATACGCTGCCTGCCAATAACTCTTGGTGTGTAGACAGTTCATGAGCAGTTGACTGTGAGCATTGAATGTTTTGGCCTATGCCCATTTTGGAACAACTGTTCCACTTTCATCTGTTCTTGGAAATGAAGCCATTCAAAGTCTGGCTAGTATTTAGGTGAGAGACTGCTTGGGAATCCTGGAAGACAAAGAAATGCAGGTAAACAGCAGACACCAAATCAGAAAGAGAGCACCTAAGCTGTGCTGATGAACAGGAATGGAGTAAATCAGTTTCCAGTTGCTCTTAATTAATGCTCAAACCCCCAGGATCATTCTGTTCCCAGCCTGATGGCTTTACCATTATTATTGTTACAGGGCAGTGCTCTGGGTGAAGATTAGCTAGTTAAGGGACAAAAGAGGCTTAAAATGCTAATTTTGGCATTATTTAATAATGTCATAATAATAACAATGATGCTATAATTTTTGACTGCATAATTCTCTCTGAGATCGTTGTAACATAAACCAACTCATGCACAGACATTATCTGACAGCCCCTAATCTTCGTGCTGCTATCAAATACCAATATATGACTCTCTTCATTTAGTCATCTGAATATCCACTACCTTTAGGTGACCATCTGGGACATCTCCTAAGTGATGTTTTTTAAGCAATGTTGAGCATTCAGTCTGACAAATAAATCAGGCATCACATTCAGCTTCTGCAACAAACAGCCAGCTGAGGAGCTCTTGCTTCCATTTTGAGAGAATATCAATTTTTTAAAGGATTTGCAAGTAAAATGACAGGTGTGGAAACATAAACTGTCTCAGACCCAAGATGTCCAGGCAAGGAGAAACTCTGAGAGACAAAATGAGAATAAAAATCAATGGGACATAGAAAAAGGATATTTTGCCCCCTTCCCATAGAGAAAAAGGAGATATTCACCCCTTCTCTTTCCAATTAATATTCCGTTTTTTGTCTAGGAGACTTTTGTACTTGTTTGGAGGGTTTTTTATGCAAATGATCTTGATTCTGATGTAACCAGGGTGTTCTCATTATCTCTGTAATGACTGAATATGGCTAATTAGGTACAATTCATAAACTCATAAAAACTTTAGAAGAAGAGATAAGAGAAGAAGGGTCATTAAGTCATACTTTTGAACACTTTCTTAAATTTTACTGGTTCTTCCTCTATCAAGATGAATAACATATGTTTACTGAAAGCATCCTGCCTGAGAAAGCAAATGTATTTGCTCTGAAAACATCAGGAGATGAGATTCTGCCTCATCCCAGGATAGTTTGTTTCAGTGATTAATCACCATTAATAATGTGTGCCTTTCCTCTAATTTTGGTTTTTCTGTCTTTGGTTTTCTGTTAGTGGTCTTTGTTTTGCCTCTCTCTGCCAGATTAAAGAAACCTTAACACCCACTATTTCCTCTGATGCAGGTATGTCTGTGCCACAACCTGGGCACTGCTTTTATTGTTTGTTGGGGTTTTTGTAATAGACGGTGTGACCTCTTTATGTCTCATTTAATAAGAGAATTTTTTCTTCATCTCAACTTACAGTACAGTATTTTTCAAAACCTCCACTGACCTTTTGAAAAGGATCAGCCACAAAGTGACGCAAATTCAGGAATATCAGCTTGACCAACTCTGTCTGTAAATAGAGCTTTGCTTTCCACTCCCACTCGCTTCTCCCTTGGCCATCCAGCCAAAGGCTGCTCTTGCCACAACATTGTGGTGGGAGGTCATGGCTGAATGACATTCAGCTCCCAAACCCCTGCTTCCAGATGGAAAATCACATTCTGTTCTTTAGGCACAGCCCATGCTCCTTGTTCTTGGAATTTGGTGGGATGCATCTGAATTTTGCTGGAGTGGGCACAGCTGAGTGACAGGCCCAGGATGTCCTACAGGATTTCCCCAGCCCATGACCCATTACTGGAGCCAGAACTCACACTGACTTCTGCCTAACTGTGAAATGTCTCTGGGATCCCAGTGTGTATGGAAACCTAACATTGCCAAGGTTGAAAATTTCAGCAAGTGTCGACATGTCCTAAAATAGAAATGTTTATTAAAGGCTTTATATCCTTCCTATATTTGACACCACAATATAAGAAGCATATAAAGCTATTAGGAAACATTCAAAGGAGGGCTATAAGGATGTAAAGGTCCTTGAGGATAAGTCATATGGGGAACAGCTGAGGTCTCTTGGTCTGTTCAGCCTGGAGAAGAGGAAACTGAGGTGAGACCTCATTGTGATCTACACCTGCCTTATAAGGGGAAGAGAAGGGGCAGACAGTGATCTTTTCTAAATGGTCACCAGTGACAGGACTCAAAGGAATGGCTGGACTTGTGCCAGGGAAGGTTTGGGTTGAATATTATGGAGATGTTTTTTGCCCAGAGGGTGGCTGGGCAGTGGAACAGGCTCCCCAGAGAAGTAGTCACAGCACCAAGGCTGACAGAGTTCAAGAACTGTTTGGATAAGCTTGGCATATGGTGGAACTCTTGGAGCTGTCCTGTGCAGGACCAGGATTTGGGTTTTGATGATCCTTGTGGGTCCCTTCCACATCAGAATATTCTGCAATGGCATTAGCTGTTGATGGTTAAATTTTTGGCCTTTAACATTCTTGACTTCATTCTTATTCGGGCATACTTAAAACTCTTCCTTCCACAGTCCTTAATTCCTGTCAGTTTGAGATTTCTCCACCTTACTCATTCTTTCTGAAAGCTTTAATTATCCTTTTCTATTTGCCTTCTCATCTAAGATTTCTAAGTAAATAAATAAATGCCAAGTAAAGCAAATAATAAAACAAGAGAACATAGAAAGGTCAAGTGAAAGTTCCTGCATCTGTGTTAAAGCAGTTCTAGATAGAAGACTGGGGATGAATGGATTGAAAGCAACCCTGTGGAGAAGGACTTGGGGATACTGGTGGATGAAACTTTGAATATAAGCTGACAGTTTACAGCTCAGAAAGAAAATTGTCTCCTGAGCTGTATCAAAAGAAGTGTAGCTTGAGGGAGGGGATTTTCCCCTCCTCTCATGAGACTCCACCTGAGGTATCATGGGCACAAGAGGGATGTGAACCTATAGGGCCTGTCCAGAGGAGGGCCATGAAAATTGGGAGAGGGCTGGAACATTTCTGATAGGAAGATTGACTGAAAGAGTTGGGGATGCTCAGCCTGGAGAAGGCTTTGGGGAGATCTTATTGTGGCCTTTCAATGTTTAAAGAGGGCCTGTAAGAAAGAAGAGACTTTTTATCAAGTCCTGCCGTGAAAGGACAGGAGGGAATGGTTTTAAACTGAAATTGGGTATGTTTGGATTGGATGTAAGAAAGGAATTTGTTACAATAAGGGGGCTGAGACACTGGACCAGGTTTTCCATAGAAGTTGAGGATATTCTGTTACGGGGAGTGTTCAGGTTTGCTGGGGATTTGAGCAATCTGCCAACAAGGTCCCAGGTAACTTGAGATAGGACAAGAGGAAATGACCTCCAGTTGCATCAGGGCAGGTTTTATATTAAATATAAAGAAAAACTTCTTCACTGGAAAGGTGGTCAAGCATTTGAACAGACTGCCCAGGGAAGTGGTTGAAGAAATGGCACTTGGGAACTTGGATTACTGGTGAAGATGACAATGTTGGTTTAAGTCAGACTTGATGATCTTAGACGTCTTTTCAAACCAAAACCATTCTCTGATTTTATGAAAAATACACCAATGCATTTTTTTTCCATCTGCATGAAGATAAAGAGCGCAATAAACAGAAGAAGAAAGGAAGCAATTAGAGATAATAAATGCACACAGACAAAAAGATAACATGCCTATATAGATATAGATACTTCTACTTAATGTCTCTACTTTGTCAGAAATTATAAAGGCTTTTTAGGCAAAGTTATCCTGCCTTGATTGTGGATGTAGTGATTTTGGCCATCTAACAAATTATTCCTAAAACACTCTCAATTTTCATTCACAATTTCCTGTCTACACTTATGTCCATTTCTATCAAAAATTTTTTCAGCTTTGAGAAATGAGTCCTTTTAACACACACAGCACATATTTCATGTTTGAGACTGTCCTTTCTGGTCCCATAATAAATGTAATCACCACAGGAGAAGTTACATCAAGAAGGGAGATGAAAATGGTAAGTCCAGAGTATGGATTTTTTCAATATTGGATGAAATTTTCAGAAGTTTCTAAATCACCTGGAAGAGATCATCATAGATTTGCTTCAGGGAGAGATACAGCAGAGTTAAAATACCTCCAGATGTATGGACAAGGCTGGTTTAGTGGTTTGCTTTTTATGTATAACTCACTGATGATGAAATTTAGTTCCAATTTGGGTGAATTTTAAGGAAAGCACAATAGGAATGTATTTGTCATGTCTTCAAATTAGGAAATCCGTTTTTTTCTGATTTTTAGGGACTGTTAAGAGAAGACTCGATGAGGAGCTTAGTGACATGGTCTAGCTGTGGGGGTGGCGGGCTAGATGGTCCTGTGGGTCCCTTCCGGCTCGGAGGGGCCTGTGAGCCTGTGAGGGAACTAGGTTTATGTTCACAGCCCTAGGGTGTGGGTTCCATCTTTGTATGGGCGTTAGCTGGGGAGTTGGACTAGATGATCCTTGTGGGTCCCTTCCAGCTCATAGTATTCTGTGATTCTGTGTGTGATTCTGTTCAAGCATCCAATAAATCATCAGGAAAGTGAGCACTGAATAAAATGAAGCTCTGAACAGTAAGTAACATTATTAAAATCCCCAGATCCTATTGCCTCTCACTGTGCTCTGACATTCAAAAAATCTTACAAAATAGTCAATAGTTTCACCAATATTTTCGTGTATCAGCTGGAGTTTAATGTAAGAGTTACTCACAGATTAACTTGTTCTGCTTCTCTGTTTACTTGCAAAGAGCTCTGGACAAACTCTCTTGTTTGACATGACAACATACTCAGCAGTGTATGTAAATGGTTCATTATCATATTATTAATATTTTCCTCAAGGTCATTTGAATGGAAATTATTCATGCAGACTATCAGAAAATTACAATGAAAATGAGTCTCTGAAGCTCTCTATGTCTTTCCTCATTCCCTTAAATTTGATATCCATGTAGCACACACCAATGACCACCGGAAAACAAGCAACCCATTGGCTTTCACAGTGAAAGAGTTGATGGGTTTTTCTTTCCTGGAGCTCTAAATGATTTCTTAGCAATAACAAGAGATTTGATCATTCATGACACTGAGGTTTTAGCTGGTATTGGATAAAGTATTCACAGTATTCACACTATAGATAAGGCTGGAAAGGACTTCAAAGATCATCTAGTCCAGCCTATAGCCCAACTAACCCAGCATCTACATCTAGATCATATCACTCATCACCTCATCCAGCCGACCTTTGAACACCTCCAGGATTGGCGACTCGACCACCTCTGTGGGCAGCCCATTCCAAATCCGAATCACTCTTTCCGTGAAAAACCTTTTCCTAATATCATGTCTGAGCTTCCCCTGTTGAAGCTTAAGACTATGACCTCTTGTCCTGTCACGAGAGGCCAGGGAGAAAAGACCGGCCCCTGCCTGACTACAACCTCCTTTTAGATAGTTATGCCATATAGATTTTAGATAAGTAATGCTGTTCCTTCAGGAATGAGGTGTTAAGGAAGGCTGCTCCTGCCACTTGGAATACTGCTGTGATGGAGATCCCCATCTTATAAATCCAGGAAATTCATGCTGCAGCAGAGAAGCCACCACACAACTAAGTCGTCATTTACTCTGGTTTTATACTTTTAGCCAACTAAGAGTTGTATGATTTGTTAAGACAGCCAAGTAGTCTTCCTCAATACTTTTAAAGGTTGAATTATACCTCCATAGGTTGATTCATCCCCCCATCAACTGGAGGGGATCAGATGTGGGGAAACAGGAAGATGAATCACCTCTCTGGGTCCTGATCTTGTTCTGTTGAGTGAGGAGGAGCCCAGACCAGTGAGTTTATTGCGTGCCCACTTTATAGGTAGGTGTGATGAAGCCAAGCCTAATCACAGGTTTTCTGCTGGTATCTGACACCTCTGTTATTAAATTGGTCAGATCACATCCCGCTTCTGGGCAGAATTGGTTGTGGACAACATAAAATATTCAGTGTATTATTGTTAGAGCCAACCACTGGCTCCCTTAAAATGGAAAAAGGCAATTTTAACACCCACAAAAAATCCCATGACTTCCTGGTCCTGATGATATATGGGGTATCAGACTTTCCTCCCAGTTTTGTGTCTTCTTCAAACGTGTCTTCTTTTAAGTCCTTCCGTTGCAATTCAGCTTACTTACACAGATGTTTCTGGTATGATTTTTCTCTCCCAAATACAAGCTCTGTCTCAGTGCTTCTCTCTTGTCCTGGCAGCCTCTGCAGCTCTTGGTCTGCTTCTAATCACCACTGATGGGTTCCAGACCTAATCATATATGACTTCATGCTTAAGCCTGTCCATTGTTCTCTTGTCATGAGTTTGATTGCATTTAAGTGAAATCTGACAGAGAGAAAATATTAAATTCTCACAAGAATTTGTAAAATGAGATGGATTTACAGGTAGGGAAGAGAGGCAGAATTACTGGTTCCTCTGGGAGAATGTTTCTGATTTTTGTAGGCACCACATGTGACTTCCCTACCATTCTCTTGTGGCAGACGTTCAGAAGATCTCTTTCTGCCTGACATTCGACACAGTTGAATTCAAGTTACATTTTTTAGCATAATCCTTTTAGCCATCATGAGGTGGAGTTCCACAAGAAACTCAGTTTTAACATTTCTTATGCCCATGTGACTAGTGACTTTCTCTTCACACAGTGTTTTGAGTTTCCTCATTTATGAAATCCATTTTTTTTCTTCAAAGGTGAATCATGCAATGTTTTGTGTTGGAAGGGATCTTAAAGAACATCTACTTCCAACCCCGTGTAATTCTCATGTCACTGACAGTCTAACCTAACACTCATCATCTATGGACCTTGCACCAATAGGTTTGATTACTTATTGCTGCTACAAAATCAAGAATAATTTTATGGTGGTCAACCTGAAGTCCTGGTGGCCATTGATTTATTCATATACCTCATTCATAGTAGACAATTAATTTTTCTGTTTCCTTCCCCCTCACCGGAGAGATGAGCAGCATTTACTTTCATTTTGTGTTTAACATTTAGGTTTCACTGGAAATAATTTATATTCCATCACCCTTTAGTGCTTATTTCAGTTCTTCCCACCCTGGGATCAGTCTGGGCCCTAGGTGGACCAGTCAGTTTTGAAAGACACTGACTCTGTTTTCCTTTCTTAAGAGAAATCTACCATATTCATCTTTCAAAACTTGATGATCAAACAATATATTATAATGCTTTCAAAGGGGAAAAAAATAAAATCAGTCATTTCATGTAGAGAAGGAAAGAACTAACTATTTTGAAGGAGAGAAAAATACCTCAACTGAATTGAATTTCTTAATAGTCAAGCCATAAATCTCAACAGTCAAGGAATATGTTGAAATAGGCATGACTTCTGGATCTATTACAGGGTTTAGATGAGGATTACATCACCTTCATTCAATATTTTCATCTCCTGTGGCTGAGGAAGAGTTTAAACCACAAAGGTTAGGATGGGACAAGAACTTAATGTCTTAAATAACCAGCATGGTTTAGTACCTGGTTTGTGGAGCTCTTCCGTTGAGTTCAATGTATGGTCAATTCCTGACTGACTACAGATAATTGATCTGTCTTTGGGTGGCCAAAAATGAACTTCCGTACTTTATTTGGAGCCAAAACTAGTGTATGATGTCCCTTGAAGGATTCAACTCTTTTAAAATGGTCCTGCCAAAAAGAAAGTGGGTGATTTACACGGATTGAAAGCAGCATTTTTCTGCCCACTGAACACAGTGCACTGGTGTGCTCTGTTCACACAGTTCACACAAGGTTTGAATTGTCTAGTAGGTCATCTAATGCATTAAAAACATTTTACTCCACTGACATAGAGTGTTCCAATCTCTTACAGACTGGGCACAGCTTGTGAGTTCTGAACTCACAGATGCCTGCTAATGAGCAGGGTCTCTGAACATCTATTTTTCTGCCTTTTCCATCCAACAGCATCTTCTGCTGTGCGCAGGACGTCCCAAGGAAAGCTCCCTCCCTTCCACCTAGCAAAGGCTGGACTAATTAGATGTTTTCAGTATCTGCTTGTAGTTCCCCACAGGTAAGAACTTCTCTTTAAGGCAAAGCTCCCTATGGTCTTATGCCCTGAGCTTTGCTGCCTGAGCCTTCTGCTGGTGACATCTCTTATCTGAATGCATTAAGATCACTCCTCCCCAGATACTCACTGGCTTCTGCTTTATTTAGTGCGCCTGGATGGTTTTCTAGGACTTCATCCAAGGTATTCTCTGATCTAGCGCGTCCTTTTTTCAGCTGGAGTGTACACTGAGCCCTCCAGAAAGCCGTGGTCAGTCCCACACTCCTTTCTGCAGGATGCGTCAGGGGCACTGAATTTCCCCACGCTCCCTCTTCTTGACAGGATCCTCATAGAAGGATGCAACAGTGACACATTTTTCACAGATGCCTGTGTAAGGCCAAGAATAGGTTCTCACATTCATAAAATCAGCACAGCCTACCCTCAGGGAGGCGAGGAACTCATTTATTTTGCCTTTTCTTATCATTATTTCATCTGATCTCTCCTTTTTGTCCCTGAGACAGTAATGTGCATTTCAGCTGTGTCTTCCACTCTGGGAATCTCAAAGTACTACACAACATGAGTGACTTCAGCCTCCTACCACTTCAGCAAAGATATTTTCAAGTTTCTCTTTCTATATTGCTGGGCTTGCTTGGAGAGCAATATTTTTCTCCACATTGAGAAGTAAGAAATAATATTTTTAAGGAGAAAGTGCTATGGGCTTAAAAGGCAAATAGTCACAGAGGAGGGAGGACATACCTCAGCTCATATTAAAAGTACCAATCCAGTTACTGACAGCATTGCACCAGCACAAACTCTGCCTGAGCTCATTAAACCTGTGTCTAAAGCCTCACAAATACATTGGGAAATTTTCTCTGGATTTTTGCTGGGTGGGTTATTGCCCAGGAGCCAAGAGCAATCCTTGGGAAAGGGAACCAGAGGCTTCCCTGGCAGGTGGATACCTTCCAGCAATCTCAGAGCTCTGGAGGGCTTTTTTCGTGAAAAATGCAAAAAGAATATTCTTCTACCAGTGTAATTTGTGGTGAGAGTAGATGGATGCACAGCCTGTGCTAGGTGCTGATTATCACTGAGGAGTTGTAGTACATGGCATGACAGAATCTATCTCCCTTTCTGAATGCTAAAGGAGAATTCTACCGAAACGCTTGGGAGAAAATAAGAAATATTATACATTCTAAATAGTTTCAGTTGTCCCATATATCTGACCACACTTTGCTTGATGGAAATAAGAAGTGTTTCAGAGTTTGTTTTCTGAAACTGCGAGTCAGTTCTTCACTGGATATTAATGAGGTCATGTGGAAAATAAAGAATAAAAAGGAGTCAAACTTGGCCCACAATCAGGTATAATTCCTTACTTTAGAGCTGAATAGAAATTAGCAATGTTGATTATTTTGCATGTATAACTCCTGAAGTGTGACACCTTTAATTTTCTCTTGATGATTTTCACCCGTGGCCCTTCATCATCTTGACTGTAACTGGACTGACACAACATGAGCCTCACCTGCTGTTTCTATCTCTTTAGATCAAGAAAGATTCTGTGATGGCAGTAAGAGCAATGAGGACTAAAATGAGATCACTGTGGTGGCCGAAGGGTGTTTGCTGCTTGAGACCCAACCAAATCCTTTTACACTGCCAGGAGAGGAGGTTCCCTCCATGGAAGGCATTTCTCTGCTTGTGTCACTTTCCTGCCTGCAAGTTACTGTGTAATTACATCATGGTTGGAAGTATTCATTAAAAAGCTGGAACCATTAGCAGAGGGAAGGCGGCCTCCTTTGTTTTGTGCAAAATTAGATACCAGCGCGAGACCCAGTTCTAGCTGCATTCATGTTCGTAAATCAAAGTCAAGTATTTCATTAGAGTGTCTGCAGTGTATGTATATAACTCAGCAGCAGAGTGTCTGCTAAGCCCTAATGTGTTGCATTTAATTAACATTTAATTAGAGGGTTTTTGTGGGAGGTGCATAAGTATTTGCCAGGCGGCTCATAAACACAAATCCACATCTTGCTGGCTGGACAGTAATGCTCAGTTCGTCTAAATAAAAGCTGCAAGTTGAAATCATCCTCTCAATCCAGGCAGATCTCATCCTAGGATACCCAGTCATAAGTGACTTCAAATTTCACTGAGTTTAGGGTGGTTTTGGATGTCTCCACTGATTTTCTTTTACTGATCTACGTATGTTGTATTTTAATGATTATACTTACCCCTGTCTTACTCATTTGGGTGATGAATAGTTGGGTCATACTGGCATGAATTATATGTCTTGTTTAAAAAGGAAAAAAAAAAAAAGAAAAGAAAAAGCTTCATTTCAGGAAGAAAACTCTTGCCTTTCAGATCTGTGACTCTGGAAGATTTTAAGGTGCTGTAGCAGATGCCTAATAATTCAGGCAGCACAGTCATTCCCAAGGAAGGAACCATGATAATTTCTGCCAGTAAAATCAGATATAATGACACGACTAAAACAAAATAGTGATCATTACATGGGCATCCTTCTGTCTGAAAACTCTCAATTTGAGTGACATGTTTTTATCCCAACCTCCTGCCACCCCCACATAACCGAGAGCTATATCTGGACTATCTCAGGGCAGAGATGTGCCCAGTGTTGCAATCAGAAGAGAGCTGTGAACTCATGGGCTCATTGCTGCAGTTGTGGCTGCAGGCTCCTGGAAAATTACAACCAGCCCACTTCATTTCTCCCACAGTTTCATTTCTGAGCAAGGTTTCACCTCATCCTTGTCCTAGATGGCTTTTACCCCATGCTGTTAATCAGCCACCGCTGTGCTCGCCCTGTGGTTGATGGGAGAAGTGACCCATTTGGAGTAGCTGTCCTTTTCAGAGAGCTGCTGTGGTAGGGGCAATCTAACCAACATGACAGATCTGATCTTCCTGGACTAAACACATCTTCTGACTAAAAATAAAAGGAGAGAAGGAAGAAAAAAGAGGGTTGGTTGGTTATTTCTTTTTCTCCACCTGACCAGCTGCCCAATGCTTTGCATTACGAAAAGCTGTTGAGGAGGGCTCAGCTCATTACTTCTAATTTTTGTGGATGCTTCTGTGAGAAATGATCTCTCTGATCCCCTGCAGGGTGACTGGCTTTTCCTCATGTATTCTGTTCCTGAATTGGTTTTGTTTGAGCCCCAATTCAGATTGTCAGGAATAGTCCTGGGCCTTCAAGGGAAAGAAAAACAGGAGAGAAAACAAATCCTCTTTTTCAAGTAGAGAGCTGGATTTTTTTTCTCTGTCTCAACTGTGTAAATCCAGTGCAACTCCAGTTGACTGGAGGTGGTGTTATATAAAAGAAGGGCAGAGGCGAACGACTGTAGTGAGGGTGGGTCTGATGTACAGGCTAATTTCCTACCTGGGTTAGGGGGTCTGATGGAATATTGAAGGCCAGATCTCAGCTGGTACAGTTTGTGTAGCTCCCCTGAAGGCCATGGAAGTCAATGCTAAATTACACCTTTTATGGACTAAAAGACCACTGAGTCTAAAGGGGTTTAAATGATGCAGTTCAGTGAGGTGAAGCGATGGATGTGTCTGCCAGGAGTGTGTAGAAAGATATAAGTTGTAATAAACCCTCCATACCCTTCATCAAGGCTTCTCCCTCCTCTCATGGAGTAAATTGCATCAGCTCAGACTGCCTGAGCCTTCCCCTCTTCTTGTAGTTTGTAGCACCTCAGGCTTGTGATGACAATTCAGGTCAGGTCCCCCTCACACCCACAGGGTGAAGCTGAGTTACACCAGCAGCAGATTGGGCTCTCCTTGTTTACTCCTGGTGGGCTTCTCAAGGGTATCAGAAAGGGGAGGAAAAGGAGAAGGAGGTAAAAATCAAGAAAACAGCAGGAGTTTGATTTCTTTTGGAGAACTCTAAGTTGCCACTGATCAAATCCAAATGCTTTCCTCATGTGTTAAAAAAGATTGCTTCCATTAATCTCCAGGAAGGCTTCAAGCTGAATCTCTCTGGTTTAGATGCATTTATCCCTTCAGAACTGGGGCACATGTATTTTTCAAAGTTAGTTTTATACATCTTCGTTCTCCTTTCAGCTTCCACCCAAACCTGTAGAAGATCCAGCTACAGATGCTGGATTAAAGTTCAAAAGTACCACAGCAGGGGTGTCATTTTGTTCTCTACAATTTGTGTCTCCTAGTTTATTTTCCAGCTCAATAAAAATTTATCTTTCTATTCATTGTTTCATATTAATACTTGACCTACAGGTAAGAAGAAAAACATGACAAGCATATGAGGGAGGGAAATGTGAAGCCAGAAGCAGCATTTGAAGAATGTTCAGCTTGCAGAGCAGCTGGTTTCTCTGGGCTTAGGCATCATCCCTTCCACAAGCAAAGTATTAAGTATTTCAACTGAGTACATTTTATGGTTGTTGTAGGATCAAGATGGGGAAAAGGCAGACTGTCACTCTGTTGTAGGTCTCTGCCACACACAAATGTCAGCACAACTTGGCTTATCATCAATTTATATTCACATGATTATACATTTCACTATTCATTATATTTCCATGAATGTCCTACAGATTTCTTACTATGGGCTTGTGGATCACAGAGGATCAAAATCACAGAGTGCGGGTCATTAAATCAGAATATTTGACAGAGTGGTGCCCAGAGGTGGAGACACGCAAGGGACACGAAGAACTATGGGACTGTGAAAATACAGTCGGGTCTCCTGTATCTCCGCGGTCTTAATCCGGTTCTACAAAACCCTACTTCCGCTCATTAATATGCAGATTTGCCCCACACCCTCACATGGCCCCCCGGCACTGTTTCAGCACTGTGTTGCTGTGTATCGGTGTTTGTGTCAGCCCTTCCTGGCACCGACAGCCACCCCACACTGGGAAAAACCCTTTTTTGGCTTGGCCAGGGACATGGGTGAAGGGAGCTGCCTACGCCACTGTCCCAGTGTCTCCCGGAGTGGGCAGACCTGGTGTCTCCATACTCGGGGTAAACAAGTATGTCTTGGAGAGTCACTCAAGAAGGTCTTGGACACCTGAGAGTGTGTAAATCTTTCATAACTGCACAGTGGCGGCTCTGGGGAAGCGACCCCACCGTGGCTGCCGCCACTGGGGGAGGAAGTGGCCACTGGCCACTGCCGCTGCCGCCATGGTGGCTGTGTGGGTTGATTTGCATATGCATGACTGCCTAATTGAATATTCATGCGTGCCAGGTTGTGCGTGCGCAGTTGCAAAAAGGGGTCTCCTTCATCGCTACAAAATCATGCCACTAAGATGTGAAGCCACAATATGGGGGGCGCGAAGTGCAAGACTGTACAGCCACAGATACCCATGTTCACATTTGACGCCTACATTCCCTACCTCTAAATCTAATTTTGACATCTAAATATAATCTCAGTCAATCCTGCAATCGCCTCTGCCCACAGGAGCAATTAATCCCTGTGATCCATGCAATGGGGGAAAACTTTACCTAGAATGATTTTCTAGGGAAAACTAACAATTTTTTTCTTTTTGCAAGAAATGCATGGTTTGTCTATCAGCAAAACCTCAAGTGAGGATCATTGCTTGCCAACCTCCACAATCTTTGTCATTTATGCTTTTGCCTTCAGGCAGGTTGTTGGACAGCAGGAGTCAACCCAAGAGTGGGAGGAGAAGGCAGGTAAGCAGGTATTCAGCCATGTGGGCAGGGGCCTCGTGAACTAATATATTTCTTTCCAAAATGGAATAACTTTGTAAACTCTTAAAAAAGAAAAAGAACATTAAAAAACCCCAGAATATTTAAAAGAACATTAAAAAAAAGAATTAGAAAAAAAGAGGAAAAAAAAAGAACAAGGAAATAAAAGGAGAATGAGAAAGAAAAATAATAAGAAAATTGAAAGGGAAAAGAAAAAAATAAAAGGGAAAAAGCAAAGGAAGAGAGAAAAAGAGAAAAAGAAGATAATGAAGGGGAAAAGGAAAAGAGAAAGGAAAAGAAAAATGTAAAGGAGAGGGAAAAGGAAAGGTTTGATCCCTGTGTGGGAGTTCGCTTGGGAGTTGGACTAGATGATCCTTGTGGGTCCTTTCCAACTCAGAATATTCTGTGAGTCTGTGAAGAGGAAAAGGAAAGGACAGTTTGGCCTAGGAAACATTCCTTGCTAATCTGCAACATGTAATGTCTTCCAGGAGAAAGGATTTACCATTTTCAGTGGTTCCACCTGCATTGTGTGACAGCTGCTTCTGTCCTGTGCAACCTTCCTTGTATCCCCTCCATTCTGCATGAGTTATTCATGACCCTACTTGCATTTAAGCCTGGAATTTAAACCTCTTGATAGATTTCTGACATCAGTCCTTGCCCTGCAACTCTTGGATGCGGCTTTGGGGCAGACAGAAGTGGTTTTCCAGACTGTGAGCTGGCTCAGGAAAGCATATATTTCAGTGTAGCTTTCACACTGGCTTTTCAGTTATATTTTCCTTTGGAGTCTGGTCAACCACCCAAGGAAACTGATTTTGCTCCAGGTCTTCTGGACAACATAAAGCAGAAATGCCACAGAACGATTCAGTGTCACCCCAAGAAAAGGAGCTGCGCACAGGGATTATTTTTCCCAATTTGGCCTGTGATTTACCTGCAAAAGGCTTGACTTCAATTTCTTTGCATCATCCTGAGAAACAGGGAGGTGAAATCTACCCCAGGCTTGTGTTTTCCTTCACCCCCTGATCAATCTTAACAGTTATTTATTGCTCCATATTTTACCAAGCAAAAAGAGATTATTCCTTAATTATTTGCTCGTGTGCCTTTGAGAGTTGCAGGAATAAGGCAGAGGGACAGTACAAATAACCAGCAGAATAAAAATTGAAGCATCAATTTTCTCTTCTGTGATCTTGTAATTGAAATACTCTGTCCTTTTCGAGTTTCATGATGGTCACACAGCTTTGTTTCCCTGTGTGATGGGTGAACAAGGCTCCTGATGGAAGGTGAAGTGGGTCACCCTCCTTTTGTGAAGTGATGTTCTGTCTCTGCTGACTGTAGCAGACACTTGTCTTACAGGCAGAAATCTGCTCTTAAGATGGAATTTCACTGTGTTTTGACATGTAAGTCATTGTTGAAAAGATGTTTTTAATCCCTTACCTTGATACCTCTTTACACATCAACTGGGAAGCCACAGCCACTCAAATCTTCTTGACTTATTATATATATATTTAAATTCATATTCATTTTATATATATATTTATTATTATATATATTATGAAGTATCTTGAATTATTATTGTGAATTTATCACAGTGTTCAGCTGTTCCAGATTTACTGCCATATGTTGGCCTTTAGTGCAGCTCCCCCCGTCCCCCACGTTGTTAGCAGCCTCAGGTGTGCAGAACAGCTCCATGAACCCGTGAATGTGATAAATGTTATCCATTACTGGCAGGATTGTTTCACGTCTCATTGCAGTTGGTTTCACTACAGAAATACTTCCAGGAAAACAAGGTTTTTATTTATTTATCCCAGTGATTTCTATACCTTCACAATTTCTCTGGCCAGTGCACTTTCCATTAGTTATTGGTTATTAAAACAGTTGCAAAATGTTGTGTTTTCAAATTAAATCCACTGTCTGTTCTCCTCAGGGATCTGACCAGGAAGATGACTTGTGCTTGAACTCATTCCACTTGGCCAAGTGGATTCAGAGGAGGAGAGCAGGGGAAGCTCCTGATTCTTCAAGTCCTGCCAAATGATCTCCTAAAAGAAGCACCATGTGAAAGGAGTAACTTTTGATGGGGTGTTATCAGAGTTCTTTGAGTTTCTAGATGGCAGAAGTCATGACAGGGCCAAACAATTATAAATTTTCAGTGTCTTTAAGCCTTCCTTGCATTGGTTAATGTATCAGTGTGTGCCAATCCTTGTGTGAGTGCTGTGAAGTTGTTTCAAAATCCACGAGCCACTGTGCTCTGTGCTCTACAGATCTCCTCCACACTTGGTCTGACTTTTAAGCAATCTTAGTGAAAAGATAACTCTACAAAAAGACTTTTAATGATGTGCCTCTGACTTTTCTTTGCCCTAATCATAGTTACTCTTGGTTTACACCCATCTGAAATAACAAGGAAGCTTAAAACCTAAAGAGAGAGATTTGATGATGTTGTTGTCCTACAAAGGAAAAGACCTTTCCTACAAAGGAAAAATTTTGGTAGACTGCTGGTGAACCTATGAATCATAGAATCATGATTCATTGATCATGATTGATCAATGAATTTGGCTTGGAAGAGACCTTAAAGACCATCCAGTTTCAAAGACCAAATTTTAAATGTTAATCATCCTTCTGCAGGTTCATTCATGGCTGTCCTGTGCTTAGTGATAGCACATTTCCCCTTCCCTATGGATTTGCTTGGATCATGTTAATTTAATTTTACTTTTGAAGCTGAAGGAGCCATAAGGTTTCTCTGCTCTGGGATGGAAGAATTTATCTCACATTCACTAGGACATTGCAGGAGCTCATCCAAACCATGTGTGATGAACTCTGCAGAGACAAACTCAAAGAACTGGGAGTGCTGCTCTAGGTCTTGTCTGGGCTTTATATTACTTTCCCTTCAGAGTGCCATGATGCTGAGGGAGGTCCTCAGCTCAGCAAAGCAGGTGGTGTTTTTATGGGATTAGTGCTGCTCCTGTAGACGCTGCAGTTGCACACAGCTGAGAAATTCACATCCTACCTGNTGGGTCACCCTCCTTTTGTGAAGTGATGTTCAAAGGTGACTGTCTGTCTCTGCTGACTGTAGCAGACACTTGTCTTACAGGCAGAAATCTGCTCTTAAGATGGAATTTCACTGTGTTTTGACATGTAAGTCATTGTTGAAAAGATGTTTTTAATCCCTTACCTTGATACCTCTTTACACATCAACTGGGAAGCCACAGCCACTCAAATCTTCTTGACTTATTATATATATATTTAAATTCATATTCATTTTATATATATATTTATTATTATATATATTATGAAGTATCTTGAATTATTATTGTGAATTTATCACAGTGTTCAGCTGTTCCAGATTTACTGCCATATGTTGGCCTTTAGTGCAGCTCCCCCCGTCCCCCANCAAAAAGACTTTTAATGATGTCCCCCTGACTTTTCTTTGCCCTAATCATAGTTACTCTTGGTTTACACCCATCTGAAATAACAAGGAAGCTTAAAACCTAAAGAGAGAGATTTGATGATGTTGTTGTCCTACAAAGGAAAAGACCTTTCCTACAAAGGAAAAATTTTGGTAGACTGCTGGTGAACCTATGAATCATAGAATCATGATTCATTGATCATGATTGATCAATGAATTTGGCTTGGAAGAGACCTTAAAGACCATCCAGTTTCAAAGCCCAAATTTTAAATGTTAATCATCCTTCTGCAGGTTCATTCATGGCTGTACTGTGCTTAGTGATAGCACATTTCCCCTTCCCTATGGATTTGCTTGGATCATGTTAATTTAATTTTACTTTTGAAGCTGAAGGAGCCATAAGGTTTCTCTGCTCTGGGATGGAAGAATTTATCTCACATTCACTAGGACATTGCAGGAGCTCATCCAAACCATGTGTGATGAACTCTGCAGAGACAAACTGGAACAGGTGGGAGTGCTGCTCTAGGTCTTGTCTGGGCTTTATATTACTTTCCCTTCAGAGTGCCATGATGCTGAGGGAGGTCCTCAGCTCAGCAAAGCAGGTGGTGTTTTTATGGGATTAGTGCTGCTCCTGTAGACGCTGCAGTTGCACACAGCTGAGAAATTCACATCCTACCTGCTTCAGTTTTCCCAGCCACCTCATTTCTATGCACAATTTCTGCCTGGCACTGACTTTGGGTGTTGCTTTGTGTTGCTAAACAGCTGGACTACCCAACATGTAAGTGGACCACCCTCCATTCTAGGAAAAAAACCTCTGAATCAGAAGAGGGTGCTGTATTCACCCAGTGTGAATCACTGTCCTCGTTTGAGGTTGCAGGGTTCACTCAGAGAGGTCTCTGAAAATGTCTGAACATATATTGCTCCTTTTTTCTCTTCTGTTCCTCTAACAGCAAGGATTCACACCCATTCCCATCACATTTTCTGTCATTCAGTGGGCACTGTGGTTCTGCCTGCATGAATCCTTCTGTAGAGCAGTGAAGAGGAGGGGAGAAAAGCTGCTGTGTTTTCTGTCAGATGGAGTTTAGTAAATAAGTGTAAATAAGGCTTACAGTGCTGTCCACAAGTTTAAAAGGATCCAACCACAAATAAAAAGCTGGCAGAGCGAGCTGTGCTCAACATCACCCTGACCAGCAAGTTTTTGTTTGTTTGGTTTTTTTCTTTTCAGTAACTGAAGTGAAAACTGATGGAAGAAAATGTGCACAAAGGTCCAGGAAATGACCTGGAAGTGAAAAAGCAACAAGAAAGGCTCTGAAATTGTTGTATCTCAATCATGGGCTGGGCAGCTTTCTTTGCTCCTACATTTCCTTTTATCTGTGTGTAGGGTGCTATTACTTTTCTTTGCAGAAGAGCACGGAATCTCATCTGACACTCAGATCCATTTTGGGACATGTTTTTTCAGAAATGAATGACAGTGGACTTCTTTTTCTATTGCAGAGAGAGCTCCCAGAAATGGCTTGATATAAAATCCTCCCTCCGAAAACTTTCCAAGAAGCCTTTTGGGACGATGTGAGAAATCAGTCTGGAAATGTGCTGAATCAGGGGGACTTTGATTCAGGAGCCCAGCTGATCTAAAACCTGGACCTATCCCCGTGGGCACAGTGTTATTCAGCAAGCAACATACAAAGTCAACTTTATATGGGGCTTAAAGAACAATGAAGGGCCTCTCAATAAACAGGGATGTCTTTGAAGAGACCAAATAGTTGTCAGAGTGAGTTTGTATTGAATTAGAGTGTGTCTGATATTGCTGGGACTGTAGTGGTTAACAGACAGTCTCATTAAAATTCAGTCCTTTAAACTGAAATATCCTGAAATCTGCTGCGCTTCACACCACATGAAAGTGGGTGTAACAGCAATGAAATAAGCTGGAGTTCTTCTCTGCTTAAAGTGTCAGGCAATTTGCAATGCAACATGCAATATTTTGGTGTGAACACATCAACTGGCCTTTCCCAATGCAAACTGGGCACAGATTTAACTTTACACTGGCAAAAGACCTAGAGCCAGGAATTCAATCGATTAGGAGCAATGCTCAAGAATCACAGTGCTCCTGAAAGTGACAGATAACATCACATGGTAAAAACAAGCTTTGAACATCCCTTTGCCACACCGTTGCTTGGTACTGCCAGCCCCATACATGTCTATTTATGACTGCGACTTTTCTCAGTTAATCATGTAAAAAATGGCATTTGTACCTCTGGGAATTGTACCTGAGGTAACAATCTTTGCAAAATTGTTAATCCCACGTGTGAATCCCCAAGTAAACTGATTACAGTGCTGGAAGCACGAAATAAGCTCAGACCTTCCATTAATCGCTGCGCAAACCACGGCAAATTCTGAGCTGAATTTAGATATATAAGAACATTCCTGGTACTTCAGGGAATAATACACAGACAGCTTCAGACATCATGTGAGTGGGTAGCTGCTGAGCACAGAAGCCATCCACTGGTTGGTGGTAATTTGTGGGCCAGAAGCTCCTCTTCATTTTCTCATTTGCTCATATGGAAGTAGTTCATGCAGAAGTAGTGGGGCTAGAAAATTGAAATATGCTAAACAGAAATGACAGTCAAGGAATATTTTGCTCATGGGTGTCTTGCCTTTCCCACCAAAGACTGCCCAGAACAGCCCTGTTCTCATGGCACTGCTGCTCAGCACCTACCATATACAGGGCTCAGTTGCCACTGTGGTTTTGTTCAAGAAATTAAAATGATTGGAGGTGTCAACTGAAACAACCACCTGACTGCAGACACCTCAGTAACTCAAAGGACCATGTGGAGAAGCTGAAATGACTGTTAGATACCTGGAGATTTCAATTTGTTTGAACATTGTTCTTCTCCAGTCCACCTTGGCAGGGAATAAGAGTATTTTTGGGAAGGGGGGGTGCAGGGGGGTGAGGGGAGAAAGCAGTTTCATTTTGCATCTCACAGGAGAAAAAACAAACACATCCCCCCCCTCCCCCTGCCAAAAAAACACCCAGGCAAAGATGTTCGAGTTTTCCAGTGTCCTTGTTCTCAAGGCCAAACCTTTCTCCTCTGAGATAACAAGGACAGCAGGGACCCCTCTGATTCATGCATGATCCTGTGTTCAGCTACCTGCAGATCCTCGTTCTGTCCAAAGAGTGTAAGCCCCACACCTGACTTGGTCTCTGCTGGCACAGATTTGGAGACATCAGGACACAGGAGTAAACTGGGGAGTTCAGTTATTTGATAGTGCAGAAAACCTCCTAAAATCCCAATTGCTTTAGTTCTCCAGATCTTACTGCACCCCTGGAGGGTGGTGAAGCACTGGAACAGGCTGCCCAGAGAAGCTGTGGCTGTCCCATCCTGGAAATGTTCAAGGCCAGGTTGGTTGGAGTTTGGAGCAACCTGCTCTAGTGGGAGACGTCCCTGTGCATAGCCAGGGGTGGGAACAAGATGATCTTTAAAGTCCCTTCCAACTCATTCTATGACTCTATGACTTTCTTCTTGGGAGACAACCCACCTGCTGCCTCCCAGAAAAGCACATGCAGGCAATACCTCCCTTCAAGGACTTCTCCCAGATGATGGTATGGATGAGGCTGCAGATCTTTCCCTGGGAATGGTGAGTTTGGGAGTAGAAATGTAGGCAGTGAAGCAGCACAAAGGCATCTGGGTGGAGTCATCAGCAACATACAGGAGTTGCTTTCCATCTGTTCATTTTTCAGGAAACAGCACTACATCCTTGAATATCTGTCCCTGCTGGTCCTCATTACATGCTGCTCAATTGCTTTAGAGACAAAATAGCAGTTTCTTAATGCTCCATCTCCCCTCCTCCCCTTTTCTGCTGCATGTGTCTGAAATTAAATTCAGATTTTAAATCAGCGGATGATTTATTGCCATTTTCTAATGGTCAACCTCCCCCTCATTAAACAGATGATTTACCAGTATCTTCACCCCTCAGTGAATGAAAGTCTCATGCATTGAATGGATGATATGAGAGTCTTTCCTGGAAGTTGTGAAAAAGGCCACAACTCATAGGATTTAGAATTCAACATGCACAATATTTAGGTGAATTTTCCCTGTCTTCCAAAGGTGTTATGGACTGTCCCCACCAGGAGTCATTTACTTGATGCTGGGTTAGGACCTCAATGTGGTCATTGTGGTCCGGGGCCGTGGCTGAGTCCACATCCCTGGAGATGTTTAAAAGATACGTAGATATGGCATTTGACGATGTGATTTAGTGGTGGACTTGGTAGTGCTAGTTTTGTTATTGGACTTCAAGGCCTATTCCAACTCAAATGATACCATAATTTTCCCTTGGTACCAAATCCGTCCCCCTTTTAAGAAGACTGCATCCAAACTGTATCTAAGGGACAAGAACTGCAAAGTAGCCTGAGAGCTGAGTGTGGCTGCGTGCTGAGAGATTGATTGGCTATACCCATGATCCAAATATTCTGGAAGGTGATGGAAACCAAGGCAAAGAAAGGAGGTAGGAGACAGCTAAATATTACATATATATTCAGTGCAATGGAAACACTTACGGAATCACAAAATCATCACAATAAGATTGGAAAGACCTCCAAAATCTCCTCCACCTATTAAATCCAAGTAAATGGGAAATTATCCCTGTGGTGAATTTAAAAACATGCTCACTATTCCCATGAAAAATAATTGAGTGTGATTCAGAACAGGTGAGGCATTTCTACTGTCCTGGGGTGAACACAAATATTCAGTTCTGTAGGATGAGGCAGGATGTAAATCAGGGTTAATAGTTCTGATGCGTCACAGCCCAGGGCACCAGCTTGGGACCAAAGTGAGCAGTCCCCAAAATTAATGCACAGTCCAGTGGCTTTTGTGAGGACTCCTCCTGGGCTATTGTGACTCCAGCTTGTCCTGGGGAAATATTGCAAGTGGATCAGATGGAGCGAAGAGCAGCCGGTGTGAAAAGCTTGGCTTTGAGAAATGGAAACAGAAATGTGTCAACACATTTGGGAGTTCACTTCCTGGGCTGGAAAATGAGATTGAAAGAGGAGACACAAATAACCTTTGTATTAAGCTGTCCTTGCGGCTGCTGGAATCTCCTGCTGCTTCTATTAGACAGTCTTTGATGAGCCTCGGAGCTCTGGAAAGGTGTTGCCATGGTGGGCACAGCAGGTTCTGTGCAATATTACTCCTGCCTTGAGGCCTTGGCGCTTGTTTTTATGATTTTTGCTGTCTTTCCCCATTTCTTCTTTGTCTAATATAGAGGAGTCACATTTCAAAAAATCTTTTAAGGAGAGATCAACCAAAACGTGGACATTTTTGCAATTGGATTTGCCTCCTTCACAGCCAGCTTTGAAGTTAAATCCAGTGTGGAGGGCTGAGTTTTTCTGGAGAAGTGGAAAACTCACCTTCAGATATACCCTTAGACATACAGTGAATGCATCAGAGCCTCTTTCTACCCTCACTCAATCTCATTTAATTTCTCACCCAATCCATGGTGATCCTCTGGACAAGATCATGGTCCCTTTCCCCAGGATGTAGGGAGAAGAGGAGACTCAGAGGTGACCTGATTGTTGGTTACAACTACCTGAGGGGAGGTTGCAGTCGGGTGGGTGTGAATCTCTTCTCTCAGGCTGACGATACCAGAACAAGAGGACATAGCCTCAAACTACGCCAGGGGACGTTTAGGCTGGATGTTAGGAAGAGTTTTTTCAAAGAGAGAGTGATCTCTCAGTGGAATGGTCTGCCCAGGGAGGTGGTGGAGTCGCCATCCCTGGAGGTGTTCAAGAGAAGACTCGATGAGGAGCTCAGTGACATGGTCTAGATGGTGGGAGGCTTGGATGGATGGAGTGTGGTGCCCATGGTTCCACACTTGTGGGTTTGATCCCTGTGCGGGCGTTCGCTTGGGAGTTGGACTCGATGATCCTGTGGGTCCCTTCCAACTCAGAATAACCTGTGAACCTGTGAACGAGGTGTAGATGCTGGGATAAGTCAGGATCACCTTTGTCTGCAGCTACTGGCCCGTGTCAGATGGAAAGAGCTGTGGAATTCTGGTGTGAGTTCCTACAAAATGTCACTGCTGGTTGTCTGTCCATCTGTGTCTATTCGAGATCCTCAATGTAGTGATGTAGGAATGTCTGGATGCTCTCTCTACTCAGCAATTTTGAGAGAATTTCAAGGGAGATGGAAGGAAGAAAATAAATAGAGGGTTTATTAAAGCATATGAGAAAAGAATAAGACCAGGAGAGCCCCTAAAATGGCCTGTCAGCTGGAAGTGGCTTTCTTTGACATCTTTCTGCATCAATTCTTCTCAGCATTCAACTTTACTGGCCTTTCAATATCTGCATAAAGTTTAGTGTTACATGAAACAATGCTCTGTATCCAGAAAAAGAAAGCAAAAAGCATCCCAAAGCAGCCCATCACCACTGATGAAAGTAATGAAATCAGACAGTTTTGCTCTCTGGTCTCACAGAATATTTTGGAAAAAAGCCCATTTATATAAATACCACCAAACTTTCCAAGTCTTTAACGGAAGGGAAACTGATACCAATTATGTGTTTAGTAATCCTCTCAAAAGATAATAACAACAGGCTTAATGACGTCAGGCCTCTCTGTTGAAGAGAAAAGACATTAAAAAGCAATCACAAACAAAAGCAGATCTCTACCTAATGCTCTGTTCATTGTACAGAGCAAGGCAGATTATTGTGCTTCAAGGGTTTGTCCTGAGCCGGCAGCACGAGGAAGGATAAACTGGGGAGAGGTTTACTCCACATATATTGGTTAAACCACTGGTGATGTGTGAACCTTGCCTCTCACCAAAGGCATTTGTCAACTAAATACTTGCTAAGGAGTTACAGGCAACGGAAAAATCTCATGCAGCTGTCGGTGCGTGGTTGTTCCAGAATTTTATTGCTCCTCCTGAATTTGCCGGGTAGAGTTAATGAGCAAAATTTGCATTGTTCTGCTTCTTCTCCTTTACTGTGAAAATCAATGTTTGCAGCCTGAGGATAAGGAATAGCAAATGCCACATATGCTTATGCAGGATCCCCGTGCTCTTTAGTTTTCCTAATGAGAAGTAGGATGTATCTAGAATCAGATTGAAGAGGATCCAAAACCAGTGAGTGTAAACATGCAACGTCAAACACTCAGGAATAATAATGATGTAATTAAAAACAAAAAAAAAAATCACAGCAAATGACCTGTTTATTCACAAGAGCAAAATATCTGTAAATCAATTTTTAGCGACATGGGCAATGTCAGCATTAGAAAAGAAAGTATTTTATATTTGTGTGATTAAATAAATATATCAGCATGTATAGTGAGCCAGGAGAATTATAGAGTCTCAGCTTTATGAGAAATTCAGTAGTACAGATATTTTTTTTCATTGCAATCTGAAATATAACACTATGTTTTGATTTTTTGCCTCTCATGCGTTTAAAAAAGCATCATGTTTTTCGGTCAATGAGAATATATCACTAAAATTATTTCAATATTTATTTTTGTTTGACTTCTAGTATTTCATTTTTACTAGATAAAACTAGAATATGGAATTAAAATAAAAAAGTGAATATAAAATTAAACATGAACATAAATGCGGAATAAAAAGGAACATAATAAATAAGTTTCTAACATAAAATAAATCAGAATAAACAATGTATCCTAAATCTATATTTCAAATAGAATAACTCTAACAACTAAATGCTAAAATATATTATGTAAAAGCTGTTTTTTAAGCAACATTGAATTGAAATCAGTGCATTCCTCAGGAAGGTTGAGATTTTGATGACTTCACAAATCATGATGGAAAATGTTTTGCCAAAACCCTGTAAGACCAACCTAATGTATTTTGAAAAGCATATGTTAAGAAGCAGTTTCAGATGACATACTTGGGCCAAATGGATAACAAGACTATTTCCAGCTAATTTCAGATGGGAAAGCAGATGGGGCTGTTTCTTGCTGTTAGACTTCTGTGGTCACAGTCTCTCAAGGGCTGAACTTGAACATCTGAGTCCTTGTAATTATTATTGTCATCGCCACTAAAAATAATGTGGTCAGGTCTGCAATCCTAACTCATATCCTACTGGACAAAATGCAGGAAGATTTTATCGCTCCCTGGAACATCTGTAGCCAATTAGAATTACAGGTGCCATGTATGTGGTGCAGCTCACCCACCCAGGTTCAGAGGTGGTTCACTTGAAAATATGTGGAAGTTTTGTTTTTCCTAACACCTTCCACTGGACCAGATTGCTCAAAGACTTGTCCAATGTGGCCTTGAACATTTCTAGGGATGGAACACCCACAGCTTCTCTAGGCAACCTGTACCAGAGCCTCACCAACCTCACAGAGAAGTATTTATTCCTAATAACTAATCTGAACCTATTCTTTTTCAGTAGAAAGGCATCACCCCTTGTCACATTCCTGCCCGTATCCAAAATCCCTCTCCAGCTCTCTAGTAGCCCTTTAGGCACTGGAAGGAGCCCTAAGGTCTCCCCAGAATCTTCTCTTCTCCAGGCTGCACAGCAATAACTCTCTCAGCCTGTCTCCATTGAGCAGGTGCTTCATCCCTCTGATGATTTCTGTGGCCTCATCTAGATTTGCTCCAACAGCTCCACACCCTTCTTATGTTGGGGGACTCCAGAGCTGGATGCAGTGCTCCAGGTTGCAGCTCAGGACACAATTGTCTTTCTGGGGTGCAAGTGCAAATTGCCAGCTCATGTCTAATGTTTCACCCGCCAGTGACCCCAAGTACTTCTTCACAGGACAGCACTCAAGAAATTCATAGCTCAGCTTGTGTCAGTACTGAGGATTTCCCTAATCCGGGAACAGGAATTTGCATTTGGCCTTGGTGCGTTTCAAGAGGTTCGTTGCAGACTTTCCTGTGTCACTGACACCTGCGTTACTGACACCTGCATTCAGGACGACAGCTTTAACCTTCAGGTTTTCTGGAGCGCTGATCAGATGCTTATCTAGATCTTGGACCTCAGGGAGGTCAGCCATGAGTGATTCCAAAGCAGACAGCACAGGATTTCTTGGAGTGGCCTCTTTTATAAGACACCATGAAAAATGCTAACATTGGGTCTCTGGAAAGGATAGCCACCTGGAATATTTCAAGCTGTGAAATACTCCTCTTGCTTGTATCCCTCCTTTCCCTTGAGATGTGCTGCGCTGGATGCATCCTCCAGCTGGGAGCAGATTGGAGAGGGCTGCCCATTTCATTGCCTACAGTTGCAGATATCAAACTATACAATCCCACAGGAAGTTTCACTGACCCCAAACCATTTAAGTGCACTTTAGCATGGAGTGACAGGCAACTAAACCTCTGGATACATTTCAGAAATAGTATTTTACCTTGATTTTCATTTTTAGCATGATCACACTGTAACTGTCCATCCGTCTTAGCTGACTGTCATTCTTGCTTCTCTCTCCTAAAACTGTTTCTGTCTCCTTGCCAGTTTCAATGAGACTGAAAGCATTACTCAGATTTCCAAGAATTTGTTCCTAGAAGTGAACAGAAGACTACCTTCGTGGGCCTTTGGAGGGCAAGGTTTAAGCATGAAAACCGGAATTCCTCATTCCTCTTGCCCTGGTGGCGCATCAGTCTGGGTGTGTCCATGCTGAGGGCGTTGCTGCCTCTTCTGCTTTTGTAAAACTGTTACTGAGGGTCCATGAGAGAAGCTGGAGGCAGTGTGGGTGGGAAATCAGGAATTATCAGGAGGAACTGGAGGCATTTGGGGAGTTTCAGGGTTGTGAAGGCATGGAGGTGTTGGGTTCTGCAAAGTTGATGAGTTGCCAGACTTGGAACTTGGGAGGGTTCTTTGTGTACCTCAGTAGGTGGAGATGGTTCTGTACAGGAGAGAAGAGCTGAGCCTGTTGGGGTAAGGTTGTTTACAAAATACTGTGCACACAATTCTGTAGGAAAATCTACCTTCTTTTAATTCTGCTGCTCATGAATATTTGGGTGGCTGATAAACAGGAATATTCATTATTCTTTTCTCGGAGTTGAACATTGTTACATCCTGTAATAGGTCTGTCTATTTTGATTTGTCTTTGGTGTTCATTTGTGCAGCTAATGTGGGTATTTTCCTAATCAATGCTGGTAGATTCCTCTTTAATTAATATTGATGAGTTGGAGAAAGAATAGAATGGACCACAAGCAACATTCTCCCATGGCTGAATGAGGAGGGAATGGCAGGCTTGCAAACCAGAAACCATCACTCAGGGACATACAATGAAGACCTTCAGCTTGAGCCCTGTTTCCATCCAGAAAAGAGGAGAAACCCTCCAGATAATTACGTGGAAATGATACAGATACATTAAGAAACCAGGAATATTCAGAAAAAGTAGGAAANCGTTGCTGCCTCTTCTGCTTTTGTAAAACTGTTACTGAGGGTCCATGAGAGAAGCTGGAGGCAGTGTGGGTGGGAAATCAGGAGTTATCAGGAGGAAGTGGAGGCATTTGGGGAGTTTCAGGGTTGTGAAGGCATGGAGGTGTTGGGTTCTGCAAAGTTGATGAGTTGCCAGACTTGGAACTTGGGAGGGTTCTTTGTGTATCTCAGTAGGTGGAGATGGTTCTGTACAGGAGAGAAGAGCTGAGCCTGTTGGGGTAGGGTTGTTTACAAAATACTGTGCACACAATTCTGTAGGAAAATCTACCTTCTTTTAATTCCACTGCTCATGAATATTTGGGTGGCTGATAAACAGGAATATTCATTATTCTTTTCTCGGAGTTGAACATTGTTACATCCTGTAATAGGTCTGTCTATTTTGATTTGTCTTTGGTGTTCATTTGTGCAGCTAATGTGGGTATTTTCCTAATCAATGCTGGTAGATTCCTCTTTAATTAATATTGATGAGTTGGAGAAAGAATAGAATGGACCACAAGCAACATTCTCCCATGGCTGAATGAGGAGGGAATGGCAGGCTTGCAAACCAGAAACCATCACTCAGGGACATACAATGAAGACCTTCAGCTTGAGCCCTGTTTCCATCCAGAAAAGAGGAGAAACCCTCCAGATAATTACGTGGAAGTGATACAGATACATTAAGAAACCAGGAATATTCAGAAAAAGTAGGAAATGTAAGGCTGGGTGAATCTGTGCAGCTCAAATGATGCTTCACTTTATTCCTGTCTGTCTCCTGACATGCACTGGCACCAGTAAAAGCTCTGCTGGATAATTGGTGCTGTGATATATCCCTGGCCCTGGAATCTTTGGACATCACATACAAACGGCTTCAGCAAGCTCCAGTTGGCTACCCATGTACAAAATGCTTTACAATCAGAAATAAACACTGCCCAGAGCTCTCCCTGATAGGAAAACTTCATGTCAATACATCCCAGTCTCACTACAGCACAGGGCTGGTAAAAAACCCACTGGTTTTCCCTGTTGGCTTCACAAAGAGGAGATCTGGCAAAGTGTCCAGACAGAATAGATCTGTTGAAATGAAACCACCCTGACAGACAGCAACCTTCTTAAAATTTAAATTAACTGTTTTTCCCCACCTAATAATACCAGTCCTTGAGCCAAATTCTTAGCTGTGCTTTCCCGTTGTTTCTTTTGTTTATTTAATCTGATATAATTTAATCAACCATTTGTTTTTGGAGCTCTCTTTATGAATCTGTTTAAATGCACTGAGTGTTACTTTGGAAATAGATTTGTTGTCCTTTTTTTGTCTCTTTTTATCCTCCTACTTTGCACTTCTCCTAATGAAATGCAAAGCTGAGGGTAAAGAATATTTTTTTCGTGTCTCTTTTAAGCATACAGTTCAGTCTACTTGAATAAAAGTGATCAAAAATTAATTGAGGGCTTCAGGATTTGCCTTGATGTGAAGTGAGGCTTGTCCAATGACCTAAGGCAACATATTCCCCAAGGAAAAAAAACCAACAACTTGTAGGAAAGAAAGGTTCATTTCCTATGCCCAGGAGTTGAGCCACCTTTCCCAGTAGTCAGACTTTCTAGATTATCATGGTTGCA
>WEKX01027796.1:0-11176 GCA_013390025.1 Pitta sordida
TTCACAGCCGGCCTGCACGACCAGCATAATTAAGTGGCAATGAATGAGTAAGTTATACAGAGGTCAGTGTTAGTGATGAAACTTTTATACCATATCAGGAGCTCTTTAGAAAATGCTGATCAGTATCCCCAAGTCTTTGAGCAGCCTTCTTTAACTAATTCCAAGAAGTTGAATTCACAGGTTCACAGATTATTCTGAGAGTTGGAAGGGATCCACAGGACCGTCCAGTCCAACTCCCAAGCGAACACCCACCCAGGGATCAGGCCCACAAGCATGGAACCACGGACACCACACTCCATCCATCCAAGCCTCCCNAAGGGTAACTTCCCTAGTCTGACTGGCCACACTGTTCCTAATACAGGCCAGGATGCTATTGGCCTTCCTAGCCACCTGGGCACACTGCTGGCTCACATTAGGTTTCCTGTCAACCATTACTCACAAATCCCTCTTCATTTCCTCCCTGCGATGGTGGTTCATCCCTCCTGAGATTCCTGGCTGCAAATCCTCCTAGAGTGGAGTCACCATGTGAACTCACAGCCAGCATCTCAGCATGGGTCCCTCTTGATCACCCAGCACCTGAACCAGGTGGGAAGTAGGAAAGGCTGCTGAGAGCACCCAAATCAGATGGAGGCCAGGACTCCCCTGGGTGACTTGTGTGGCATCAAACTGGGTTTTAATGGTATCTATTCCTGCAGCAGGATCCTTTCCACCAATGCAACCTCTCATGCGACTCCTAGACCTCTCTTGGGGTTGACTTGTTTCTGCAAATGTTTCTTTGAGAATTTTCCATGTAGTATTCCCATGTATTTAATGTCATTACTGTTCTCCACTACTTCAATTGACAAGTTTTAGGCAAATGGCCTTTCAAATGGTTTCTGATGTAACATTAACCTCAACCAGTATGTGTATGTTCCTATTTGACCATGTGACCTTGTGCAGTTGGCAGGGCCTGGAAAGAACCCTCAAAAGAGATGGTTAACTGGTAAGCTGGTTGAGAGCTGGTTAAGATGGTAACCCAAGGAAGGTTAGAGAGAGAAAATCGTATACAATGATTAATTTTTTACACCTTAGATTTGGAACTGGTGAAGAATAATTGCTATAATAAAACATAAAATTTTAAAAAATGAAAAACAGATAGAACAAGAAAATCAACTTGATTATTCTATGATATCTTTCAACTGCTCATTTAGTTTCCTAATGTAAATTAATACCTGCCTTTCAGCATGAATTAACTGCATTCTTATACCACTTTTAAACATGGCACACGGGAAAAAATTCTCTTCCTAAAGGTATTATGTTTGAACTTAGCTCTGTATAGATTTAAAGAGATTTTTTTCAGTCAGCTATGTTACGAAATTTTATCATTTTGGTTCCTCTTGAAATATATAGGATTTTCACCATAGCTCATTTCAAATCATGCAAATACTTTGAGTGACTTTGTTACTCAACAATCTCCATCCAAACTTCGAGTCAAGGAAAAAAAAATGTTAATATTCAGTTATTTTTGAGTCACACTTTTTTTTCTTGGAATGTATAAATGAGGTTGGTTTTCCTGCTTTTTAGGGTCTGAATAATCTGTTCAATCATGTCCTCCTTTGTTTTTTTTACAGAAGGGAGCAAAGCAATTAATCTATTTTATTACATTTTCAATGTATTTGCATTATTCTTTCTTGGATAACAGTCTGTATAAATTAATACTGATCCTTATTACTCAAATTCAAAGGTTATGGAGTTCTTTTCCTTAGAAAATGGTAGTGTTAAATTCTTTCTTACACTGCTTTACTGATAGATATCAATGATCAAAGTAACTTTAGGTACAAAGTTAATCTAAGTTTTCAAAACTAATAAAAATTCCCTATTATGAGACTCATGTTTGCACAAGGGACACTGGTGATAGTGTGAGAAAATTAAATCCTTTAGATAACAAGTGTTTCTACATGGCTTATTTTATAAGATTTTTCGGCCTGTATTCCAATAGGATACCATCAATGTGGAAATGAACACTGAGTCACCGAATTTCCCTCAATTACAAAACCAGCTTTTGACATATGAGTCTGATCTACTGTGAAAATGTACAAATTATTCAGTTGCTCCAGAAGTGCCTCATTTATTACTTATATTGAGAAATTATAAGAGATGACTTCACCACTTTCCCCTGAATCTAATTACAAGTCCCGTTTTGTCACATTTTCACATAGGTTAAAAAGGTATACGATACATTTCACTTTTAAATAATTCAAATTCTATCTGGGTTCGTTCAGTTATGCTAGAAAAAAATTCAGGAGGCTCCAAGTATTTTTGGCGTTTGCAGTTGGATATCATTGGAGAGGGAGTCTGCACTTGGGGGTGCAGATGGGTCTATGATGCATCCCCTGACAGCTGCTCTGAGGAAGATTGAAAAGGAATGTAAACTTGCCATTATTGACTTCTTTTAAAATGCAAATATACTTGTTGGAGGAAAGGGACTACGTATAATGTAGGGGGAAATTTTTCTTCTGAGCTCCACATGCAGCATATGCAGTCATATCTCAGTGCATCGCACTTTCTCCATCACAACCTCACCGACTTTTGACTTTTGATGAGGAGCTTAGTGACATGGTCTAACTGGGGGATGTAGGGCTGCATGACCCTGGGCCCCTTCTGGCTCGAAGTGGCCTGCTAGGCTGTGAGGCATCTAGGTTGGTGTTACGCTCTGGGATGTGCTCTCGGTCTCTGTACGGGTGTTAGATGGTGAGTTGGACTAGATGATCCTTGTGGGTCCCTTCCAACTCATAATATTCTGTGATTCTGTGATTCTTTGACTTGCGAAAACTTTCCCCGTGAATCTACCTCAGTGATTCATGGACTTCTCAGCTGATGCATATGCAGTGCCTCTGCTCCGCCAAGGGGTGACGCCGGCACTCCCTGTGGGATGGGACTGCTCTGACCCTGCAGGGCAGGCACGCAGTGCCTCCTGCTTGCTGAGGACAACCACAGGTCACTCCCTTATGAGTGCTGCAAGGGTTCCATGGCATTTATAGTCCTGTGGTGCTGTGCCATGGTCCCTGCCAGGCTCCTGTGTTTCTCCGTGTCTGCTCCCTACCATGGAAGGCTTATGCTGTAGCATGCCTCAGGGTGTGCAAAGCATTTTAGTCTTGCCCTGGGAAACATCAGTGCCACCTGCCCGTGGTATGCCCCAGGCAGCCATTGAGACCCAGTGCAGCACCCCTATAAGTTAGACGTCATCCCTTGTTACTTTCAGCCCAGCCAAGGGACTGACCCCCTCTGGGCACGTGGCCACTGTGGACACTCCAGAAGTGCTAACAGAGGTTCAATATGTAACATTAAACCATTGAGAAAGTCCATATGAAAGCTTCCACAGCTGCCCATAGACAGACTCACACACAGGGACTTGTTTGTCTATAATTGGCTAGGGTTCCCCAGCTGCCCTGGAGCACAGAATCACAGAATCACAGAATNGCCATGGTCCCTGCCAGGCTCCTGTGTTTCTCCGTGTCTGCTCCCTACCATGGAAGGCTTATGCTGTAGCATGCCTCAGGGTGTGCAAAGCATTTTAGTCTTGCCCTGGGAAACATCAGTGCCACCTGCCCGTGGTATGCCCCAGGCAGCCATTGAGACCCAGTGCAGCACCCCTATAAGTTAGACGTCATCCCTTGTTACTTTCAGCCCAGCCAAGGGACTGACCCCCTCTGGGCACGTGGCCACTGTGGACACTCCAGAAGTGCTAACAGAGGTTCAATATGTAACATTAAACCATTGAGAAAGTCCATATGAAAGCTTCCACAGCTGCCCATAGACAGACTCACACACAGGGACTTGTTTGTCTATAATTGGCTAGGGTTCCCCAGCTGCCCTGGAGCACAGAATCACAGAATCACAGAATATTATGAGTTGGAAGGGACCCACAAGGATCATCTAGTCCAACTCACCANAGGGGAAGGACAACCTCCCTGGACCGACTGACCACACTGTTCCTGATGCAGGCCAGGATGCCATTGGCCTTCTTAGCCACCTGGGCACACTGCTGGCTCATATTGAGTTTCCTATCGATCAGTACACCTAAGTCTCTCTCCACTTCACTAGTCTCGAGCCACTCCTCCCCCAGCCGATAGCGGTGCATGGAGTTGTTATGGCCTGATCTCACACTTATAACCACAACCTGGCTGTGGGTGCCTGTCACCTGACAGAGGCCTGGGCTGTGTCACCTGGGGCATGCCACCTTACACCCCCAACTCTGGGGGGTAGTGGTGGGGCAAGCACTGTGCGCTGGGATGGGGCAATAGCAGGATGTGCCCATACTGCTGCTGCAACTGCTGTGCCAGGAGGAGGCTTCTGTTCTCCCAAGCCCTCTGCCCAACTCAGCAGAGCGAAGTAGTGTTCTGCTGGGTCCATATGGCCAGCACTGCCACTCCCACACTTGGGACTGGTGGATGTACATATCATAGTTGCCACAGTTTAAGAGAAAGAAACTCTAACACTGATGCCACCTTGTGCCATAATGGGCCCTGGATTTCACAGTGTTGCAGAGTTAAGGTTTCCCAGGTTCCAAGAATGCTGGCAGCACAGACCCACACCGAACCAAGCCTGGGGACATCCACTGACCCCCTTCTCCTCTGTGGGCCCGAAGCTTCCCCACCGCAGGGGCAGTGCAAGCATGTGCTGTGTAAGCAGCCCAGTGATGGCAGCAATAGCAGCACCGTGGCCAAAGAGAAGCCCAGGGATTCTCTGAAAGTCTCCCTAGGCAGAGGGAGCTCCAAAACGGTTCCCTTTGCTCCCCTGTGCTGTAAGAGCTCATGTGGAGGAGCGGAAAATGCTCCCCAGAACTTTTGATTGGCTGGAGGTAGAGCGATGGGTGTGACCTGTATGCATATTAATGACCCACTGCTGTTCGCAGATTAGACAGTTCGCGAGATCCCTGGGAAACCGTTTCTTGTGACTATGGAAGTATGACTGTAGTTAGAATATTCACTACAGTGACCCTTATTTATTTGAGTTATTATTAATACTTTAAAAAGGGAAGATACAATAAGTTTAGAAGTGAGATCTTTCTTAGTAAGATGCAATAAACAAAAGATCACTGTACATATCAAAAATAAATGTGCTGAAAAACTTCATTTTTTAGAAGCCTGTTGATGTATGTTTTTGAACACTTTAATCTCTCTATTCCAGCTGACAATAAAAGGTAAAAATTTTTGTGGAAGTGGAAATGTATAGTTTTCAGCAGCTCTCATCAAGTGTTCATCTTTGAGAGTGAATGTGTATGGTATAATTACAGTAAAGTACAAACTCAAAAGCAAAGCTTGATTGCTACCACGGTATATTTGAGTAGCTATTACCTAAAGACTATTTACAGTTAGGAAAAAAGTTGTTCTGAAGAGTGAAAAACAAGTTAAATTAAACTGTAAAGATAAATCCCTCTTTGACTCAGATCTCCAGGCATTTGCAGAAGTAACTCTGCAGTTGTCAACCTGCTTAGAATTTTAAGTCTCTACTGGAGAAGTCAAAAGCAGAAGAAAATTGATGGAAAAGCTGTAAGGCTTTTGGCGAGAGGAAAAGTAATTCCAAAGAAAGCTTGTTTTTCTGGAGGACAGAAGAAGAGGAACCAGCAGCTGGTTAGTTCTAGAGCTGCTTGATTGAAGAATTTGAGAAAAAGGCAATGTTAAATTCTTTTTCCCACTACAGGTTCGAGCACAAGTTATACAGTAATCCCTCAAATTTTGTGGGGGTTAGGGACTGGATGAAGCCTGTGAAACCCATAATCTGCAAAGATAGGCTGCTCATGAATATGCAAAGAGTCACACCCATCAACACCCCTCGTTGTCCCACCCCCCTAAGCCCCAGAGTGCTAAGGGGCATTCCCGGCACCTCCCAACACCCTGTGATGGGACACTGGAGTGAAAGCAATCTCTTCTAAACCCTCCTGGCCTGAGGAGTCACTAGGGAATCCACAAGGTTCCCTGTGGCTCATGGGCCCCTCGCTGTCCCCCCCGTGGCTAGCAGGCCTCCTTCTGCCCCGGGGTTGACATGCTAGATATCAGGTTAGATTTGCAGATTTGAATGAAGGTGCCACCCTAAGATGGCAGACGACGGGGGAATTGTGACAAAAACTAAAATGTGTTTCAACCTAAGGGGTGTGGGATGTAGGATGCTGGGCACAGGCAATGCCGTGAGCTGTGTGCTACACACAAGAACTGCCATGCACCATGAGCGAGGTCCAGTGTGCCGCAAGCTGGAGCCACTACAAGCTGGGCTTTCAGTAGCATGTGGGACTCTCACCAGGTGTGATCAGAGCCAGGGTAGGGTCAGGGCACTTTAAGCATGTGCCATCCTGGGCAGGAGTGTGGCTTTAAGCCTATGCTGCTGGCTGCCTCTGCAACCCCCTGGTGAGGTTGATACAGTTTGTATAAAACATACACACACAAGGGATGGAGTCTGGCCAACCCTTGAGCAAGCTGTTCCGCCCCAGAGAGCATGGTAGTTCTGTCCCCTGGTGCAGGCCAGTTCCACCTTCTAGGGCGGCAGAGACACTCTAGACATTTACAGACAGGAAAACACTACAAAGAGTCAGGGGAAGACTACAGCATTTTCACAGGAAAAAAACATATGATGTATTAAAACCATGATAGGTGAATCACGAAGTAGTGAGGGATTACTGTATTATTAATCAATTCTCTAGAATATGAGATATGGATAAAGTATTTTCTTCAATTGAAAATTGAACTATGACTGTATGAGGCTTCTTAACTACTCCATGGAAATTTCATAATGCAAACTTTAGCCGAAGAAGGATAAACTGAGACTGAGAACTTGCTTATTTTATGTTACAGTATATCCCCGCTGCATTGCAACCTCTCTATTACGACCCCGTGCATTTGTGAGGAAAATTTCTCACAGTTCAGTTTCAAGGATCTATGAGGTTTCCTGGCTGATGCATGCGCAGTGCCTCTGCTTCCCTGAGGGGTGGGGTCGGCTCTCCCTGTAGTCAGGGTGGTGCCGGCCCCCCGGGGAGGGTGCATGGGGAAGGTATGCGGTTTCTCCATCTCGCAGTGGTGTTTAGAGCCCTATGGCACTGTGCCCTGGTCCCTGACCCGGTCCTGTGTGTCTCCTGTGTGCTCTGCTGAGACCCAGCGCAGCACTGCCAGAAGACGTGCCATTCCTTGTTACTCAAAGCCCAGTCAAAGCCTGGGCAGCGCTGNTCTACCAGGACTGGTGGATGTTAAAGGGAAAGAAACTCCGATACTGATGCCCCTCCCTCACCTTAAGCGGCACAGGGTGTTGCAGCATTGCAAAGTTAAGGTTTTTCCAGGTTCCAAGAATGCTGACCAGAGCTCTGGGACACCCCTTCCCCACTGCAGAGGCAGGGTGAGCATGCATGGTGGCAGCAACCGGGCTGGGTTGTTGTGGGGCTGGGCCAGGCATGGATATGACAACCAGGGCCGGGGTGGGGGAGGCTGTGGGGGGAGCAGCAGCGTGGGGTTTGGGCTGTGAGCACGCATGGTCACAGCAGCCACTCAGAAATGATTCCCTTTGCTCTCCTATGCTGAGAGGGACCATGAGAAGGAGTGGAAAAGTGTCCACAGTGCTCCAGAGTGCCAGGCAATGGAGCAATGCGCATGGCATGTATGCATATTAATGACCTGCACGTCTTTGCGAGTTTGATGTTCTGCAAGACCCTTGGCATGACCTGTTCCTCACAAATGTGGGGGTATAACTGTATACCTGAGTACCCTGTGCAGGAGTGAAGATCATGTGAATAATTAGGAAGAATTGGGTAAAACCATGACTGAAAGAAAACGTCTGATGTATATCTGTGTGTGCATGTTTGAGTGTGTACCTGCAAAGAGAGACAGTGGTCTGTATCTTGGGGAAGATAAGAACAAATTTAAATGAAATACTAAACAATAATTCCAGGTCTGCTTGGAGATAGTGAATCATATTTTCATCAAATTTCTGTTCCTTTCACTGGTTTTCTCTCTTGAAAAACCCGTATCTGACACTAGAGAAATAAGGATTGTAGGAGAAGGAAGATAATGTAATAGCAACCTTTACTTACTGAGAGAAAATTTGAGTGATTTATTTTCTTCTCTCAGATTTTTTGACTAAGCATGACATGAAAAAATCACATTGTGTCTATTGTTGCTGTGTTATATATTTAGGAAATGGTTTGGACTGGTAATATTAAGATGACTTTCTCAGAGAGATATTTAGATTGTGTCATGCGGAAAGCCTTTTTGTTCTATTGCAAAACTTTTCTCCTTTTTACTGGAACAGAAAATATGTTACTCTTCTGTAACGGGTTTTACCCTGGCTGGATGCCAGGGGCCCGAATGGTCGCTCAGTCCCGATAATAAGATGATATACAAAGGGTGGTTTGGAATAAGGCAGTTTAATATAGCATAAATGAAGCAAAGCAAAAGCCCGCGCAGAAGCAAAGCAAAAGAAACTAATCTCTACTTCCCCGTCTGCAGAAGTATCCACATCCAGGGAAGCAGGGCCTATGCATCCTGGGAAGAATGTCCCCCTCCCTTGCTCCCTTCCTCCGCTTTTATATCTGAACTGAGGTCATATGCTATGGAATATCCCTTTGGTCAGTCTGGGTCAGCTGGCCTGCTCGTGTGCCCTCCCAGAATCTCATCCTCAGTTAGGGGGAAGGGGCAGTGTGCCCGGCTGTAGTCAAAACACTTGTGTGTTATCAACACCNCTGGTTTTTCCCTTGAACTAGGCAGCCCACCCTCGTGCTTGTTTATTTTCCCACTTGTCTACAGTTGTCATTGTTCCATTGTGGGTTTTTTTAATACTGTTATTATTGTTGTTCAAACATATAAATATATTTGTTATATTATTATTTTTCCTTTCTCCCAGTAAAGTTCTTATTTCTCTCCGTATATATATATTATTCAAGTATTTCTAAATTTAATTCATACTTCATCTTAATTGACCCAGGACAGATTGCTCATGCTCTCATATCTCCTGTGTACCCACATCACTGACTAGAAGTTGCCTCCTGTAACGCACTACATGTGTTTGGTCAAACAAGAGACTGTTATAAATGATGATGAGTGCCATTTAAAAAGAAAAGTTATTCATAATTAATGGTGGAGGCATGCTGTGCATCCTTTTAGTAATTCCTAAAATACAGTGAGGCATTTCAGGAGAAGGCATATAAACATAGAACTGACCTGGGTCAAGAAAACACACAGAGAAATCCACATTATCTCAAAGCTGCCAGACACCATTAGTGGGTCAGCTTTGCCGTGAAAGGGAGGAAAAGCTTAGTATACAGACTGGCATAAAGCAAAATTAACTTTTCTGGGGCCAATCCAAAGTTCTTTAAAGCTGAAAAGGTTTTTTTCCTCTGTAGATTTCAATTAGTTGTAGATTGGGCTTTTTATATAAGTGTTTAAGCAGTACTTTTTCTCTCATGAGCGTTAAATCCCTAATTAAGCTATACCTTTTTTATCCCAATTATTTTATTTGCCTATCATGTTCTTGTCCTTTTTTTCCTATTTCACCTTTTTATTTGGGTCATTAAAGCTCTGCTTTGGCATTAACAAGAAATATAAAATGATAAAATTCACTGTAATCAAGACACAGGTTGACAGGGAGGTCAAGACTTTTGTAATGCTTAACACTTGAACATTTTTTTCGTGGTGATTTAGGAAAGGCTGTATTCTAATTTGCATGGAGATGTGCTAATAAACAATATCTTAAAATGTCTAAAAGCTAAACTTCATGCAAATGTTTCTCTGTGTCATGATCCTCTTAGCTAGTAAAAATGGTATTCCATCTTATGGAAATATTGCTATTCTGAAAACTTTTATAACTGCTTTTGAGGAGCTAGGCTGTCAGCTGAGTTATCAACTCAAGAGCTCTAGGCAGAAAAGCTGTCTGGGTGAGTAAAGGCTTAATTATGTGGTCTGTGAATAGGTCATGGCAAATAGGAATATGGGACACTTTGCCTCTAAGTGATATTTATAATTGCTCTGATGGAGGGAAGAACACTGAAAATTAATAGAACAAGAGAAATATTGGGTAAAGGGCAGCTGGATGATATGTCTCAAATGTAATTTCTTGGTAAAATGTGCTAAGTGTCATATAAAAACAACTTCGTATGATCTGTTACTGGGAGTTGCTGATATACTGAAACATGAATAATAGAATCCACCCTTCTAACCTCTCCTAGGAGTTTTGTCTCAACTCTATGACGTGGTGTGTTAGCATGCAGGAGTTTTCTCCTTAGAAAAGCAGGCGAACAGACCTGTAATCAGTCAGTTTGGAGTGTTACAGGAAAGTTGGTTTTGCTAACCAGGCTTTTTTTTTTCTTTTTGAGCAGAGAAGGTAGAAGCTCTTGTTACAGACAATCCTGCAGTTTAGAGACAGTGTTTATAGACCCGAGAGACAGATTTCTCAAACTTCCCCCCACAAGGGGAGAGAAGGTGGGGAGGGAGAGAAATTCCAGCCAGGATGCGTTTAACACGCCAAAGCATGCCTTAAGGCTTTGTCCTGTATTAACCCTTTGAGGAATATTCAGTGTGTTATCAAAGTTGGTGAGCCATGATCACTGTGCCACACACACTCATGGGCAATGTGGCTATGAACAGAGTTCCATTCCTCCTGAAATGCATAGGGTTGTGGAAGCTGGCAAGCGCTTGCTTTAAATGCACCTTTCAGTCCATCCCTCATGAGAAACCTCTGAGAAATGGACTTGGTGCTCCCTGGAATTCACTGTGGTGGCAACAAGACCGCAACTGACACAGAGCAGCCCTGCTGTGGCTCCGTGTGTGCATGTGGCACTTAGGAAAGGGGTGGGGGGGAAGGTGGGAAGAGGGAAGGCGTGCCTCTGCCACTGGCCCCCTGTCTGTTCCTATGGAAACTGCCTCTGCTGAAACACACACACCATCCCCTCTTGGCTGAGGTGCATGCGTGAACACAAGCTGCTTCTTTTTCTTTCTCTTTTTTCTGGTAACACAAACCTCAGCCAAGCACAGCTTTCCCAGCTTCTCTGACACTCTGGAGTAGCAGGCGAGGAACAGCCCTGCAGACCAGGGCCGTGCAAGCCCAGCCCCTCTGGCCCCAGCCCTGGCCCTGCCAGCCCATTCCTGGCATGGCAGCTGTGCCCTCTCCTTTGCTCCTGAGATTCCAAAGAAAGGGAGAGCCACAGTCCAGTCCCCCTGGG
>WEKX01027797.1:0-38672 GCA_013390025.1 Pitta sordida
CCCCCTCGTCCTCGAGGTTACTTTCTCATAGTAAGGACTTTGACTTAATGCACATAGGCAATTAGGATTTATGCAGTGTCCAGGCAAATATATAATGATCTTAATTGTTTCATTGTTGAATGTAAGATGCTGTATTTTTTGAATCTGAATATAACAAATCATCCACGAGGAAGGAAAATACAGATATGTATAAGAGAAGCATGAAGATTTACATCTTTCCTTCTTACTGATCAAGAAAAGACTGATCAAAAGAAAGGACTAATGTACACTGATCCCAGTCTGCATGGTAGTCTCTGAAGAGAAGTAGAGAGCACGGCTCACTGCAGCCCCGCCACATCTTTCTTCTGGGGAGGTCCGATACTTCCTAGGGTTCCTATTGAGAAATCCAGAAAAACAGCACTGTAAGTCCTTCAGCAGCTATCATAATGGAAAGGATCAAAATAGCAGATGAGGAAAGAGACCAGAATGGAGAAGAGAGGTGTTCTCCATAGGGGGGTCTGTTATTCTATGGAATTAACTGAAGCTTCTGCCTGGCAGTTTGCACACCTGTGCTGTACCTGCTGACACACTTCATATAGACATCTGAGCTTAGTTTCCTGCTTGCAGGGCTCCTGCCTCGTGACTTTTCCAGAGATACAGCTTTACTTACTATATTTTGGGGGTTTACCTGTGTGGGATGTATGAATAATATTTAGTATTATTTTTCCCTAGCCATGGTTGTCTAAGGAGCTAGACAAGAAGAGGTTTACAAGTAAGTATTTTATTGGACCTGGTGATGTAGTACGTAAAAAAAATGAGGTGACTTTTAAGCACTGAAAAGACTTCAGAATTGACAGGTGTTGGAGTCTGAAATGTGGTATCCTGACCACAATTTCATTGTTCTCTATTATATCCCCATATTCATGATGGGTTATGGTAAATTTCCTTAACATTAATGGATGGGATAGAAATATATTTAAAATGAAGACATATATATAAAATGGTGTAATTGTGCTGCTCTGGCCTATAATTTTTGCTTTTGAAGCAGAATAGAAATAGGCTATTAGCATTCCTGAAGTTCTCTCATTTGCTATAAAGGCATTTGTGTATTTCATTATGCTGCTGTGAGAAGCCTCGGACCTTCTGCTAGCCAGCCTCTGCTTAGTATAGTGAGCGACATGCACCCAGGAGTAGCAGGCCTTCTGTTAACTTCTCCAAAATTGCTTTGTCATAGTTTAGTTTGCAGAGCCAGAGGATCAAAAAAGGTCTTTCTTCTCAAAGCCTTTCCAGTGGAGAAATAAAACTTCTCTTTATAAAACTTCTGCTTTCACGGGAAATTTTTCATTTGCAATACCTGTTAATGAATCACCTAATGAAACAATTCATAGCCTTCCCTTTCTTTCTCAGGCAGAAATGCCATGTCAACACCAGAAGAACAAAGCATCTATTTTGTGTCTCACACTGTCTGTCGAGAAAATTTCAGTGAGACATCCAAAATATTTTGCCATTATTTTAATTGAAGAGGATAGAAAAAATTAAAAATTAAGCCACGTATTTTTCTGGTTTATTTCCTCTTTTATTTTCTTTCTTTTCATCTGTAGTTAGTAGGTGCCATTGTGAGAGATCAGTGAAAATTAAACATCTGAACTTGTCTTATGAAAATGTCCACAACTGATGAAAATCTCTGTTTAGTAAATTCTTCTCCTTTATTTTATTTTTCAGTGTACAATAGTGATATAAGGCTAGTTGTTTTTTCTGGGTACAAAGTGAAGTTGGTAGTCAAGACGCAGGCTGTGCTGAATGAACAAACTCTGAAATTATAAATCAGTGTCAGCTGGGCTCTTTACTGCTAGGTTTAATGCTTTAATCCTTTACAAACCTACCCTTTAGTTCCCATCTGATATATGTCAGAGGATCATTTGAATTATAGAGTAGGTATATCCTCTGCGTTGTCATTTTTCCTGCAAGCATGTATTTTAGTACAGGCAGATGACACAAAATATTTTATATTCCTAATGCATATATACCTCTAGGAGAGCCACACCTCACCATCATGCTGATGCTTATTGCATGGGTTATGTACTCTCAGGAGACCAAAATGTTCAGAATATGTTCTTTTGTCCTTTCCTCTGTTGTCTCATGTTTTGCTATGATAGAAGCACTGGCAAATGAAAGGTTTGTATTGATTTCTGTGCAGATGTTAATAATTTCCTTGTTACTCTGCACTGGAATGGCAGTAACTGATGTACAAAATTTGACATTTTAATTATTCCATGATGGAAAGAAGGGGCACTAACTTGGGATACAGCAACCTATTAACTCTAGATCTGTGGATTCCAAGCAGCCTCAGGGCAGAAGTGAAATAAGTGAGGCTGTCTCAGTATAGATATGGATATTTGCTTCTCAAAGATACCTGACTGTCTTCAATGTCTCTGGAGCAGATGGAAGCAGAAATCCTGAAACAAAAAAGTGTTTTACTTCAAGTGTTGCTAGCCAAGGTGAAATTGCAATTACTAGAAATTGCAGGAGGTGCACAGTTTATGAGCTTTCCAGAGTTATTGCAAGATGCGTCAAAATATGCAAACCAAATGCTGTCATTTATGCACTAAAGAGAGGTCCAAGAGTTTTGGTGTTTATCCAGTAATCCCATCCAGTAGTCATAGCTTCAGTTACCAGTGGTTGCAGCTTTATGCAGGCTTCATATGAACTGAAAATGTCAAATTAGTGACCAAGGGCACACATGCATGATAGGTCATTAGCAGATATTGAACAGTGAACCTCAAAAATCTGATCCACTGCCACTGAAGGTATTGCAATTACAACAGTGAAAGCAATTCCTTTAGCAATAGATAAATATGAGGCTGTTACTATCTTTGTCTTCAGTTGTATGTAATTATCATCTACAACCTTTAGCATAGGAGAGGCTCTCTTCAAGAGTAGGCCATATCCCAACTAACCACCCGGTTGACCTATACACAATGGAGATAAAGGTCTCTTTAAAAATTATATATTGTGCATTTCTGACTAGAGGATTAGATCACCACCACAGAAGTATTATAAATGCATCATTATGCTGTTAAAATTTGTGTTCTCAGTCCAGTCACAGACAGCACCACAATAAGACATCAACATTTCAAAAGCTATCCAATGCTGAACAATAGAGTAAGTGGCAAGAACAGAAAACTTGATTTCTGCCTCAGTGAAAGACAAGTTCTAATGTGAAAGAGCAATTGTGTGAAGTCTGAAGGCTTGATTGTTTTGTATTTCATCAGCATCATCTGAAATTTACTTCAATGATTTAACTGCTATTAATCCTGAGTTACCCAGTGCCCTAGAAGGCAAGACAAAATTTGTGTTCTCTAGTTTAATCCATTACCCTCTGTCCTCCAGAGCTGGGCCAGGGTTTGATGTTTGCTACTGTGGCTCAGCGTTCTCCAGTGCTAGTCTGAATCTCTGTGTGGTAACAGTGCAGAAGGACTGATACCAGAAGACAGAAAGGAGGAACTGTGAAGAGAAAAGAAATTTGAATTTTTGTCCAGGGTCTTTAAGCATGCTTAGTTGTAGACAGAATAGAGTGTAACCCTGAGGAAGGAAACCAACTAGGATTCCATTAAAAAGGGAGAAAATATCTTGTCAAGGCCCAAGTTACATCATGGTGGCCAAAGTGAAACCTTGCTCGCTAATGTAGCCTTAATTCATTTTATTTTGCAGAGACAGCAAGCTCACCATGTTGCTTCGAGAGTCCTTGGGGAATATGAACTGCCGCACCACAATGATAGCTCACATTTCAGCCGCTGCAGGAAACTATGCTGAGACACTGTCCACCATCCAGATTGCATCGCGGGTCCTCAGGATGAAGAAAAAGAAAACTAAGGTAAGACAATAACTCCCTCCTTGTAGTGGTGAAGGAGTGAGGAAGAAGGATACTGAACAATCCTTAACAGGGTAGAGCAGCATGTAAAAAGATCTGCGATCAATTCCAAAGTGTATGAGTTTTATGTACCTTGCCCTAGGCAAGTGTCACAGAGCACATATCAGGCACTGGGGCTGGTAAAAGCTTCAGCTTCACGGACAGAGGAGTGAGTTCAGACATATCTATTGTAGCAGGTTTGTAAGCTGGCTTCATTTCATGATATGGCTGTCAGAGAGCATTTATTTTTCATTATGCTCTTAGTGCTAATGAAATAATAAGGAATGAAACTGCTATAGAGTTAAAGGAAATTGAAAATAATTAAGAATTAGATTTTCTGTGTCTCTCAGAGAGAGCAGTAGCAAAATAAGTGCAAAGCAGTGTGTCCATTGCCAGCATTGATGCCTCTTCTGTTGCTAGTGCTTCTAAATATGGGTGATAAATTTTTCAAGAAATAGAGTGAGAATCGGCTGTAACCATTTTCATGTTTTGGAGTCCTGGTTCCTTCTGTGCAACTTATGGTGTGAATTGGGCAGAACAAGTGAATGTTATGCATTTCATTTAAATTGGCAGACTAGAGATTGGCAAAAGCTTTTTTGTCAATTGATTGAAGAGAGGAAAGTGAAGGAATTGAGTCCAAAACCTGTCATAGCACTCTGTCTCCAGAGACCTCTGAGTGCATGTTAAACAATTCTACACACTGATAGTATAAGCATATGTAACGAGTTTTCTCGTTCCTCTTCACATACACAGACAAACATAGACACACACAAAAAGTCAGCAAAGCTTTTGCCAAATATCTGATTCCTTTGGCCAGGCTCAGTAAAGGAAGGGATCCTAATCCATCTTTTTATTACTTTTTTTTTGAAGTCTCATGATTTTGGATGGAACTTAGAGTTGAGACATTGGCTTCTCCTTTCTATATAGGTGTGTGTTTGTTGTAGGACTGTGGATAAGGAGCTTCAAAGCTCTGTGTCTTAGTTTAGAGACATTCCCATTTAGATGTAACTGTGACCTTTTTGTATATGTGGTTTGTGCAAGGAGTGGCTTGCAATGCTGAAATGTGATGGACTTTCTCTTATTGCAGTACACATCAAGTTCTTCTGGAGGAGAAAGCTCTTGTGAGGAAGGCAGGATGCGAAGACCAACCCAGCTGAGACCTTTCCATTCTAGAAACAGTGTTGACCCAGACTTCCCTATTTTGCATTTATCAAGTGATCCTGATTATTCATCCAGCAGTGAGCAGTCGTGTGACACAGTGATTTATGTTGGTCCCAATGGCACTGCCCTTTCTGATAAGGAACTGACAGATAACGAGGGTCCCCCTGAATTTGTTCCCATAGTTCCTGCTCTGCAGAAGACCAAAAATGAGGGCAGGTTGGAGGAAGTTAGTGAATCAGGGCCCAGCACATCTGAAAGAGACTGTCTGAAGTGCAACACCTTTGCAGAGCTCCAAGAGAGGCTGGGTTGCATCGATGGCAGTGAAGAGACTGACAAATTTCCCTTTGAAGAGATGCCTGCTCAATTTAGCTCAGACCAGATGTCTAAGTGCTCTGTCTCAAGCCAGCTGGCAGAACTTAGCCACTTACCAGACTCAGATAAGGAAGAGACAACGGCAGAATGTCAGCATCCTGATAGAGAAGCTAAGGAAAATATCAATGCAACACCCAGCAAAACGAAGAGAAATCACTCCCCTGTTCCTTCTGGAGCTCTTACTAATCTTTCAACTCCTTCTTCTCCCAGAAGTGTCACAGGAAGCTCTAGTAAAGAGGTTAGCTCTTGTCAGTTAGCACACAGCACCAGCTTGCAGAGCAGCAGAGAGGGGCTCAACACCTGCGGATTTGTGGAAGGCAAACCTCGGCCAATGGGTTCACCCCGGCTTGGCATTGCAAGCCTCTCAAAGACATCTGAGTATAAGCCACCAACTTCTCCTTCCCAGAGGTGTAAGGTCTATACACAGAAAGGAGTCCTGCCCAATTCCACTCCTCCATCAGCTCCCCTGAGTAAGGATGCTGGGATGACATCTAGTGAATCTTCATTACAGCCAGAAATCCGGACCCCACCTGTAGGCATGAGCCCTCAGATTATGAAGAAGTCGGTGTCCTCCAGCAATGGGGATTTTGAAGAGACTGTTCTCGATGAAGATCGGCAACAGAGCATTTCTCCAGAATCCAAGAAGGAGATTCTGAGCACCACCATGGTTACTGTGCAGCAACCATTGGAGCTGAATGGAGAGGATGAGCTTGTGTTCACCCTTGTAGAAGAGCTAACCATTAGTGGGGTCCTTGACAATGGGCGACCGACCAGTATCATCAGTTTTAACAGTGACTGCTCTGTGCAGGCTTTGGCCTCTGGGTCTAGACCAGTTAGTATTATCAGCAGCATATCTGAAGATCTTGAATGTTACTCCAGTGCAGCTCCTGTGTCTGAAGTCAGCATCACACAGTTCCTTCCACTTCCAAAGTTGAGTCTGGATGACAAATCCCAAGATGATGGCAGCAGGCGTTCATCCATCAGCTCATGGTTGAGTGAAATGAGCACAGGGAGTGATGGTGAACAGTCGTGCCACAGCTTCATAGCACAGGCATGCTATGGGCATGGGGAAGCTCTGGCAGAACCCCCTGTCTCTGAGTTTGCAAGCACCATACAGAGTGCCAGCATGATTTGTGTAAGTGACAAACAGAAGTCAATGACTGACAACATGCTTATAATGTCAGAAATGGGGGAGGAAGCTTTCGGCAAAGTGCCACCCATAAAAGGCTGTAAAATATCAGCTCTAGGGAAAACTACTGTCACGATCAAAAACACCTCAAGTCTTAGCAGCTGTGAAGGCTACATCCCAATGAAGACAAACATTACTGTGTATCCATGTATTGCTGTTAATCCCTTCAAAGCACAAGACACTGATGATGCTGTACCAGCAGTAACTACAGACCCAAACGTTGCTCATCCCCATGATGGGAAAGAATCCAGCACTAAGAAGGATATTAAATTTGAAGACCCTTGGCTGAAGAGAGAAGAAGATGTTAAAAAGGATAGCTCTGGGAACAGTGATGGGCCAAGGTCAGATATGGCTGCAGTTTCAGACAAGCCTGAGCACAGCACAAACCTGCCCTCAGTGGACAGGTTTAGCATCAGCAGTGGGGATGCCTCTATTTCCCCAGGATCTGACAGTCTAAAAAGGATTGTGGATGGGTGTGAGGTGACAGCATCCAGCCCTGCAACCCAAAGCCCTGTTCACTCCATTGATGGGTTAAAAACTTGTAGCCTCCCTCGAGGGGTTCCAAGGGCAAGCAAGGTGGAGGAGTCTGACAATCATCTCCATCCTACTACCACTGATAGCAGTGGAGTCTGTTCTGCTGTCCTCCCTCAGTTTTCTAAGGCTAGTCTTGACAGGAAAATGGCCTCTCCCAAACACTGCATCCTCACTCGTCCCAAAGGGACTCCTCCTCTGCCACCAGTGAGAAAGTCAAGCTTGGATCAGAAAAACAGAGCCAGCCCCCAGCATAGTGCAGCCAGCAGCACCACGAGCAGTCCCTCCAGCCAGCCTGTGTCCTTCCTGGCCAACTTCCCTGAGGAGCAGAGTGCCAAACCAAAGGGTCCTGGCATTGACAGCAGTGTCAACAACAGCAGCAGCAAGCTCTTCAGTGCCAAATTGGAGCAACTTGCCAGCAGAACCAGTTCCCTTGGGAGATCTACAGGAAGCCACTATGAGTGTTTGTCACTTGAAAGAGCAGAGAGCCTGTCCTCTGTGAGCTCCAAAATGAGCCCTGGCAGAGACACCACAATGCCTAGGGCTGGAAGGAGCCTCAGCCGCAGTGCCATGTCCTCACCCACCAACTCGGGCCTCTCCCAGTCAGCAGGTGCCTCCCCAAAAGCCAGCCAGTCTAAGATCTCTGCAGTCAGCAAACTCCTGCTGGCAAGTCCAAAGCCCCGCAGCCTGTCTGCGTCTGCCACCAAAACACTCAGCTTCTCGACCAAATCTCTGCCTCAGTCTGTAGGGCAGAGCTCCAGCTTGCCCCCAAGTGGGAAGAACATGTCGTGGTCAATGCAGTCTCTCAGTAGAAGCCGGGGCTCCAGCCTTGCTTCCAAATTGCCGCTTCGAGCTGTCAATGGGCGAATTTCGGAGCTGCTCCAAGGGAGTGTCAGTGCCAGAGGCTTACAGCTGCGGGGAAGCTCAGAGGCAGATGAGCGTGGGGGCCTTGCTGGAGACGAGAAACCAGCTGTTCACATACTGCCTTCACCTTACAGCAAGATTACGCCTCCTCGGAAACCTCACCGCTGCAGCAGTGGTCATGGGAGTGACAACAGCAGTGTCCTGAGTGGGGAGCTACCCCCTGCCATGGGGAAAACAGCCCTCTTCTACCACAGTGGGGGGAGCAGTGGCTATGAGAGCATGATGAGGGACAGTGAGGCGACTGGGAGTGCCTCTTCAGCACAAGACTCCATGAGCGAGAACAGCAGCTCTGCGAGTGGCAGGTGCCGAAGTCTCAAAAATCCAAAGAAACGATCAAATGCAGGTAAGCATGAAAGAGGGACCCAGACCAATGCAGATAACTAGTACATGGTGGGCAGGCTAGCCCTAAAGGTGAGCTAGTTAAACAGCAGCTCCATCTCTTCATCTCCTGAGAAGCCAGGACAGGGTAAGTGTCCTAGGCTCTGCCTTTCTTCATTTTGGAATATGCACAAATCCTATGAGGTTGCATTGCCTTGACAGTGGAGTCTCCTCCCTTATCTGTTTCACTTAAGTTTACTTCAGATGAAGAAAAAGTTGTTAGAATGCCAATGACAACCACATTCAAGTATTTATTTATGCAAATAGTCTTCTGATTTTATTCCAGAAAGATGCCTTTGTGAGGCCATGAAACGTAACTGTTATTCTTAACTTTTGACACAGACTTCCCTCTTAATATGAGTGTTTCTGCAGCCCAAGACCAGTCTTGCTGAGTAGTTGTATCTGCTCGAGCTCACTTTTGCTCCTTCTGTACTCTGGATGCCCAAAGGTGCAAGATGCAGTACATATGAAAGCACCGCTGAGATCATTCTTTCCATGTACAAGATGGAACATAATTGTACCAATGCCCCTTGAAAGTTGTTATCCTGCATCTTAGACACATCCTTTTAACATTTGATTTGAGAGTCCTTTTCACAGAAAATTATTGATAGAAGTTGCAAATGTGAAAGCTTTTTAGTGATCATGATAAGGATCAGAAAAACTTCAGCTTTGTTCAGATACAATCCCCAGTAACTTTCACAATATATCAGGACTTTTTAATTAGATGGCTATAACGTCCTGAGTCATACCAAGAGTCTGTGCAGTTGCAAGTGGTACATGTTCCCATCAGAATGAGTCTCATAAAGTTGGAAAGCAGGGATTGGGAGTATTCATGAGCTGGTCGCCTCACCTTTTCCTTGGGCACTGTTTTCGCAACCTGTGGTATGAGTCCTGCCCAACTTACTTTTGAAAAAAATGCACATTAACGCTGGAATTGTTGTGCACAGGTGTATGGAATATCAGTGGTTACTTATCCTACACAGGCTCTGGCAGCCCAAAATGTGATTTTCTCATAGTGCTCCTAATTCACCAGCCATTCCACTTGCTAGGATACTCACCTTTGAAATTAATTTTCAGTGAACAAATTGAGTAATGCATAACTCTTTCTTTATGCTCTTCACTGTGGTATTAGTAAGAATACAAATAGCATGAATGTGAATGCAAAAGATACCACTATTAAAACAATGTTCAGAAATGCATGGCTGATTGTATCTGTTCAGATGATACATCTGAAAGAGAACACTATACATAGTGCAAGCCCAGATGAAATGGTTAAATAATCTTTCTGAAGTTAATTTTGCATCCTATGAGAAAACCTCTTTCCTATCTCTTCAGTTTAAGTGGTAATAAATTGATTTTTGAGCTCTTCCTCTAAAATGTCCTTTTACATATAAACTTTTTAATAGGAACTTCCAAGAAAAAGAAAGATGACTTGTATGTTATGGCAAATAAAAACAAAGCTGTCCTCAGAAATGGAATTTGTGTGTATATACTGGCTGTGGAGAAGCTGCCCATGTAACATGGACTTTTTCCACAGGTCATTTAGAAGCAGGACTCTATATGTGAAAACAGGCCACTGTGCAGATCAGGAAAGAGATTAGAAACTAGGGGACAGCCCCCTTTACCCCTTACTCTTTCCCCAGGGGAGATATTTTATGAAAATACTCTCGAAAATCATCAAGCAGAACCTCTGGGTCCTTTAAACTCAAGAGTCCATCCCAAAAGTAAATCAGTAGAAGACCGGGATTTGTTTACTCTGATATTCATAAAACTAGTTGTTTCATTTCACTTCTCTCCACTTTGATAGCACATTGGAGGCTGGACAAGGCTGGAGATATGAGTGAAAAGAGCATTGCCTTTGCCTTGTAATGACAGACAAGCTTCAGATGCATGCATTGTATTTTATACCAGGGCTGTATTTTGGCTTACAATTTTGGCTTTTGATAACTCTTTTGTGGAGGACTGAACATTGTGTCCATGGACATGAAAAGGGTGTTGTGGAGGAGAGGATTGTTTGAGACTCAGGTTTCAGGTTGCTCTTGTGGCAGTCTGGAATGAGAAGAGGCTTTTCCAGCCTTGAGCCTGTCTGGCAGAATCACAGAATCACAGGATCAGTAAGGTTGGAAAAGACCATAGAGGTCATCAAGTCCAACCTATCACCTATTACCTGACCTAGAACATTGACACTGGTTCATCGTGCAGGGCAGGTATGCAAAGTTAGCTAGTGAAGGTGCAAGCAGGAACCTTTCCTTAGCAGGAAATATGAAAAATCCTAGATTGGTTGTTTTTTTACTGCCGTGTAACATCTGACCTGTCTTTTGCACCATGTAAAGCTTTTTTAGGGGTGGCCAAGAGCTTCAGATCTTTATTCTAATTTCTGGTGTGGGTTAGCTCCTCTTTCCTTCATCAGCAATATTGCAGTTAACTACCTAATACTGGACCTGAATCTCTGGAGTGGAGGGTTTTCAGTGGAGAGCCTGTGCCCTTGGAAATTGCATGCCCGGGTGGACTCAGCACAGCCTAGCACATTTACCTCCCACAAAGTAATTTACAAAGCTTCTCTCTTAATTCAACATGTCACCTGATGTAGAGAAATTCTGAGTGTATCATCTCTTATACTTTATTGTTGAGTGTGATTTCCTATATCAGCAAGTAATTCCTGTATTGTTTTGAATTATTTGTGGTTTTGTATGAGTACAGACAGAGGTTTTATGGAAATAAAGAAAAACCTTTACCACCATTGCTATCTGTAGTAGGAAACAGCTGCCCTGAAATTAATCAGGTTTCACTTCCTTATAACCCAGATTTTGTTTGCATTTGGTCCTGCAGCAGTGAAATCATAATTTTGGTTTGATGTGTTTGATAATAGTATAATTTTTCACATGTCAGCAGATTTATGATGGCATAAAACCAGGATTATTGCTTCAATGCAGGAGAACATGAAGAAGGAGTTGAGATATTAGGGAGAATAGAGCTGTTCTCAAATATATTTTTATTGCATAATAAAAAATTGCAAAGTTTCACAATCTTTCATCCTTTACTCTTTCCTTGCTTGTAAGGGTGAGTGTTCTCTCTTAAGGAATACTTTTCAATGAAAAAGATAGCACACAAAGGTTCTGAGCTCTTAAAATACAGATATTATTTTAATACAAAGTGTCAAGAGCATTGGACCTTTCTTGATTTGCGGTCACAGATCCACTGTGCTGTAATGGATATGGCACTATAGATATGCTCATTTCAGGTCAGGCAACCTTGTCCACTTTATTTATGATTATTATTAACAGAAATGCTAGCTGTCAGACACGATCAACATGAATCAGCCCAAGGCCCATGTAAAAGGAGCTATAAAGAGTCTTTAAGAGAATCACCAGCAGATCTCACAATTACTTTTGAAGTTCTGACACACTGGAGAGACATCATTTCTTCTTGAGATTAAGATCTTGTCTTTCAGTGCTCTTAAGTGCGTTATTTGTATGTGCAGGTGGTTCTGCCCTGAATGTCATACATGAAGCATCAGACCTACATTGACAGCTTTTGAAGGATAAAGTTAGTTCATATCACTATTAGCCTTAGGTTAAATTTTGGGCTCTGTCTGAGTACTTGTCCAGTTCACAGACAGCTCAGTACAAAATTGTGTATGTACAAAATTAGAAGAAAGGGAAAAAAGTGTATTTGTCTCTTGCATTCTTGTACCTATTGAAAAATCATGTGATTCTATCACGAAACACATAAGCCTTTCCCCTGAAGCTAACCTATCAATTTAATAAACATTCCCATCTTTCCAACACCTAATATTGGTTCTGTGACATTATGTCAGCATATATTGGCCCAAAGTGACTGTTTATGGCAGAAACAGAGCTATTTAGCCCTGATCTATGGATGTACATTTCAAAGAACATTCAGATGTTCTTTAATCGACTCTGTGGTATAAGTATTATTCCAGACCCTGTTTTGCAGATGAAGATATGAAGGTAGAGAATTTTACTGTCTTGCCCAGTGCCCTCAACCAAGTGAGAGCCAGATCCAGGGTTAAATTATAGGCACCCTTGACTGCTAATTTCAACTATAACTGACTTTGCCATACATCCTTTCCTGCCCTTGCCGAGCAGAGTAGAGGAGAGTTTAATTTGTTTTGATTTGGGGGGTGTGTGTGTGTGTGTTAGCAGGCCCTTCATTGGTCCAAGCCCACGATAATCTGCATAAGTATATTTTCTTTGATTTCTTTGATCGCTCTGTTACCCTTTCCCTGTAAGAAACAGTTAGCATCTCAGCCATATTTCTGTCTTTGGGTCCAGTCTCCTCTCTCTTGGGTAGGCAGTGCTGTCTTGAGCAGGGCATTAAAGTGTTAGGTCATCATTTTGTACCATTTTCAGTATTAATTTTAATTCCCCGGAAATTCCAACTGTAATGGCCCAGTACTTCTCTCTGTAAAGGCAATGTTAAGGGTGTTTTTATAATACATACTCCTGTATGTGATCAGGAATTGCTTTCTTGTTGAACTTGGTTTTACCAAAGCCTTGTTTATATCCTGGGGACACAACAGATATGAGTGGGAGGCAGACTAGGACTTGCAAGATCTATGTTGTATTCTCTGGTGTGCTGCTGGTTTGCTGTATCACCTTGGGTGACTCATGTAATTTCTGGGTTCTCTGGCTGTCAACTCATAAAAGTAGATAATGGTGGCACGAAAAAGGTAACAGCAGGATCCTTAGATCTGAAGTATTACCTACCTGCTTTTTACTGCTCTGAGTTGATTTTTATCTTCTTTTCAGGAGTTTAGTTTGGACGTATGTGGGCATTACTTAAAATAATTCTCAATGCAAAACATGATTGGATGATTTCAGAGATGCAGCTCTTGCCCACAGTGACCTAGCAGCAAAACAAGAGCCCAGGCTCTAATGAGGTTTACTCAGTAAAGCCAGGTCCTCTTTGCATTCTCATGTAATGTTCATAAATGCCTTGTTTCTACCTTTTACCGCCTTCTCCTGGGAACAGCAGAACAGGAGGGGCTCTGAGATGTTTCATCATAAATGAAGCTTTTTCATGGAGACCACACAGATCTTTCTGGTGCTGTTTTCTTTCCTGTTCCATTTGGGAATAAGGTTGTGTGCCTAAGAAAGTCCCCATCCCATGTACATTGAGTTAGACCTATGGGGTGCAGTCACTGCTTGCAGCACTGCTGAGATGGGATGGACCTCTGCTGAGGAGTGTGCCTCCTTTGATTTCTTTAGTTCAAGCTTTTTGGAGCTGAGTTGTAAATGTGGAGCTTTACTGGTGCCAGGGCTTGTGCCAGCAAAGTGAAACACTCAGGGCAATGATCTGTGGTCCAAGCAGCCTTGGGGAGCAGTAAATTAGGAGTTGGTATAATGTGTTGGTGGGGACCACTGCCTCTCAGTTGACATGCACAGACCCATTCATGGTAGCAAAGAACCAGAACTTGGGCATGAGAAGAAGATGTGAGAAGGAAAGAGACGGTTCGAAGATATAAGACTTCGGGCATAAAGTCTTTCCCTGTAAAGCACTTTCAAGTTGAGTCAGTCAGGGCCAGTTCAGCCTTCTCTTGCATGTTAAATATCAGTGAATATCACAAGATAAAAATCTTAGGGGTGCTGTTGAAAGTCAGATCAAATAGCAGCAAGGCTGAGGCGAAATTAAGATTTCTAAATGCTGACTTCCTGAAGTTTAAACCATTGCCCTGAGTTGGAGTTGTATATCTCAGCATTTGCAGGCCCCCTGCTTTTGTCAGTCCAGGATAGGATTTACATGCGTGTGTGTATATGTGTGTGTTTGTGCATGGTTTCATCTTCTTTGCATAGGGAACCTATCTGACTGTAGATAATTAAAGATTCCTGCTGCAGCATTTGATGGCATTCACAGTAAAGTTGGGTGACTCCTTGAGGCTCTTCCTCAGTACTAACTTTCAACACCAAGGCAGAACAAATTGCTACACAATTTTAAACACTTCAATAAAAAGACAGACTGTTAAGACATGGCAATAATTATCTACAATTAGAGTCCTTTTTTCTCTCACTAATGTGCTCTGGGTTTTACTGGTGGGATGGTTTTAAATTTGGAGATTTAGACGTTCCTGGAAAGCCCTGAAAACTCTTTACTTGAACATATTCATTGTCTGGAAGCACTTAGCCCTGTTTGTGAAAGTAGTAGAAAAAGCGACAGGCGGAATCCACAGACTGTAAATTATGAAAGTCCAGCCAATATTGCAAAGCATCACATTTTGAAACATGGCCAAAATGATAATGATGAAACAAAACAACCAACAAAGAGAGTCTGAGCTTTTCTCGTTGAATCCAAGTGAAAAGGAATTCGGTTCATGTTTAGACTGCCTAAGGCACAGTGTGTGGAGCTGAAAATTGCTCTTTGTATCAGAAAGCTGTAGGGCATCTCGAGCATTTCTACTTACACTTGCTTACCAGTGATGGTAGCTAATTGATATCCTACATTATGCATTTACCATGACAAAGGATGTTTAGAATTATACGGGAAAATGCTGGTTTGATGCAGGTGACCTCTTTATGCATGTGACTTGCTGGTTGGACAGTCCTGGGGGCAGCAAAGGGAGGGGAAGTGCAGGCTTCAGCTCCAATTTTTTTTTGTTCATTAAAACAACAGCATTGATTTTCCCAGGTCAAAGCCAGGCCATTTCATGCAGCAAATCTGTGTTGAAAGGGATCAGAGTAATCATTTTTTACACGCTTGACTACTGCATGCCAGCACTGAGTTTTCAGGCACATGAACATAGGAATGATTTAATAGAGGAAGTGGCAGCGGGCTATTGTGCATGGTGAAGGCTCCATGTAACATGCATGACTGAGTTGCACACCATTAGGGTGGGTGTAAATAAAACCTGCTCTTGACACTGCCACAGAATTAGCTCACTGGAATGCCTCCACCACTGTCCTGTTGGGAGCTAATGCCAGGGCATTAGAGCCCTTTCCCCCTCCAGCCTCTGCCTATGCTGCCCAAGCAACTGACACAGCTATTTTGTGAAGTACTGTAGTAACAGTAAACAGCATCTTAAATAATGCCACAATACTGAAAAATACCTCTTAAATCAAAATCCAGCCCGAAGTGATATGAATGTTTAGAGGAGTCTGTGGTTGTTTTTTGCTAGGAATTGCGGATGATGTGCGTCTTTCCCTGGAGCATCTCCTAAATTACTTGTCAACCTGCCACATGGCAGGAGGGCTATTTCCTGATCTGGTTTCAGCAGTGCTCATTCACCAGCTCTGAACTACCTTGAAAAGCTCATTTTAAAAGGAGACAGTAATTCAGAAAACATGGTTAAGAAATGAACTAGGTAGATAGGAAAAAAAAATTAGGAGTTGGCCGTATGCCAGCATGTTTCTTATGCTGTACAGAAACAGTATATCTTATATAGGTATAGATGGAATACCTATTATAAACAAGGGTTGTTTTATACGGGGTGTGTGTGTATATGTATATATGTATAATATTTTTATGAGTATATACATATATTCCTGAATGAATTCCTATATACAGGAAGCAGTGATTTTTGGCTCCAAGTGTCCTTGTACTTCTTATCAATTTATAGCAGTGGGATTACAAAAGAAAAAAAGGCATGGATTATTTTATAATGTGGTAGACAGAGAAAATTTTCTTCTGAGTAATGGATCCTGTCAGTGTTTCCTGTTCTATGTGTTTGGTACAACGTCATCCTTCCTATGAAAATGTGTAATCTGAGTTGTCAGGATGAGTGAATGTTGTTTAGATTTTCTAGAAATACATGCCTGGATTCTTTGGTCTTTGTAGTATTGACCTCAAGATGGGTGCTCTTAATACTTCTGGTGAAGTCTCCACAACACTCAGAGGAGCCTTCTGCTTGAAAACAGTATTTGGGAGAACTGAGTGAACTGTACAAAAATCCAAGGAGTGAATGTGCTAGCTATGTGCTCTGCACTGGGTGAAGTGCACTATAAAATAAACCAGGAGAAAGGAGGTCAAAGGAATGTGGAGGAGTTGGTTCAGTCATGGACAATTGCCCATGAGGGCAGATCCCACTAGGAAATGAGAATAAGAGGCAAAGTTGGTGTCACATTTTCAACTCAGACAAAGCAGGAGCCCTGTTGTGAGAAGCAGTGAGGAGCAGCAGGAGGAACGGGACAAATAATGTTTTGCTAGTAAACAGCTTCATGCTACAATTGACATTGATGCTATTGCTATTGGAGGCACAGTATTTCTTGGAAATGAAGGCACATAAGGAAAGATGGGAGCTTAGGGGTACTGCTCTAGTTAGCCAGGACTGTTTTTTCTAATCGCCTTGGACTGTCTGGTGAGAAAAGACAAAATGCTGAAAAACAGGCTCTGTACGGAAAGACAGTTTTACATACCATAACATTAAGTGCTGTGGGGAATAGCTTTGGCTCCACATCCTGCCTTTGAGCACACACTATAAACTTCTAAAATGATGATATATAAAGTTACAGTTTCATTTTCTGTTTGAAACACATTGAAATTTCTAGGACAGCAGTTGTTCTGCATCCCATTCGGATGTACCCTGCTTTGAAGAGATATGCATCACACTGCTTTTCATTAAGATTTTGCACTTGCAGTTTTTACCTCTACCTTTTTCACAGGAAAGATGATAAGTCTGGAATGTGTGCCTGGAAAGCACTCTAAGGGGAACACTCCAAAATATACAGTACTTAAGCAAACCCAGGTCTTTTACAGCGTCTGCCCTGGTCAATACATGCTTTTTTGAGTGTACATCCTTATGAATGTTGGCAATTTTGCTGAGGTCAGTTACCCTTTAAAGTTACCCCTACATATCCTTAAAGTTACCCCTAATCTGTATTTCTCATACCTTAAGACTTCTCTGGGCTTATCTTTTCCGAAGCATGTAGCTTCAGTAAGATCTGCTATCTCACACTGCACATCTTCACTGCTCTACTGCTTTCTATATCTTATATTTAACCTGACTAAACCTTAACCTACACTCCAAGGTAGAGCAACAGATCTGTTGCAAATGCAGATTTTGTGTGTTCTGTGCATTTTAAGGGCTATTTCATAGTCCGGTCATTTGTACTTCAGCTAGGCTCAAGAGAGGTTATTCTGTGTGTGGATAAATTCAAACTAAGTGGAAAATTTATCCTTCAAGGCATTTAGGAAATGACATGTTGCTTTAAATGCTGCAAGGTCATAAATGAACATGTGATCATTTTCCCCTCCATTCATTTTACTGGATTTTCTTCAGATTTATTTGTGATATAAGTGTCTCTTTTGAATGGAGGAATGAATCCCATTTTCATGGCAGGAGGGTCAGTCAATTTGCAAAGGTGCAGAGGTGGGGCAGAGGTGGGAGGGACATGCCAAGAGCTGCTCCTGTTTAGCTCCCTGGCTGCCTACTTTCTTCATAAGTAATGCATGGAAAGTAGAGGAGCAGTGTGCTGTGACTCCTACAAAGCGTTTTATATATTATGCGGTCAAAATTGATGAGATTCTAACTCCATCAAGTGCTCCCAATAAATTTAGGACTTCAAATGGGTATTTTCTCTATGAATGAAAAACAGTATTAACTAGCAATTTAATTGTTGTGTCCATGTGTTGTTACGGATGAGCAAGCTGTCAGTTGATTCATGGCACTCCCTCTGAAGCTCTGCTTTGGCTGTATCTCCTTACTGATCCCAATTAAGGTAAAATCAGAAAAAAAGACAGGCTAAATGGAAAGGTCAGTGGCAGAAGTCTCTTGCCAAAAGACACTCTTATTTTCTGTACCTGGGCTAATAAACAGCCTATTAATCAGTGCGTGTTTAGAATAAACTAGATCCAGTTTTGTCTTACTGGGAAGATGAAGAAGGTCTTTCATTTAATTTCTCCTCAAAGCACTCTAAACCTCAGATAAATCATCCTGAGCCAGCATTAAAGGCTCAGATAAAAAGACATCTCTCTTCTCTGCATCTCACACAGTTGTACCCACTGGGAAACCTTTACAGGTGGGCCTTGTGTCCCAAAGGAGCCCCTGGGCAGGTGGTGAGTTGGGCAGCCTGAGGCAGCTCTGCCCTGCTGTATTGCCCCAGTGCACCAAGAGCCAGAGAGCCAGCAGCCTTTTTTGTTGTGATAACCCACAGGCAATCTAGGCATGAGCCCTGGCCAGAAAAACAATGAGTTAATGTGTCCTGCCGCTAGTGTTGTCTGCTGCCTCTGCCAAGGGCTAAGCAAGCGCTATTAAGCAAAGCCTCAGGTCAGAGCCCTCCCTGTCTACCTGCCAAATTTGAGCCAAATTTATATGAATGGGAACTGAATGCAAAAAAAACCCCCAAAACATTATCCCTATACTTCACACCCTAGTGACATCTGTTTTGCTTTACTCCAAAGAGGAGCCTGATGCTGTTGTTGTGGCATGGTGCATTCTCAGAGGCTCAGACTTGGGCTTTATCTCTGGTTAGAGATTTAGTTTTTCCAGTGAGGTGCTTTAAAAGTGCCTCATTACACAAAAAAGTGGTGTTAACAAGGAGAAAGAAAATCCAACATCACAGAAAAAGACACTAACGTAGTCATAAATCAGCTCTGCGTGGAGAGCTGGGCAGAAGGAATTTTCAGTCTGCTCAGAGGCTTCCTTGAGATGCTAGCACTAGTCTGTAGGGGTGTCAAGAAAGGAAATGTGACTATCAATGTGGGACAGAAAATAAAAATAATTAGCAGCACTCAGTGCATTAAACAGGAGGTCAGATCTGAAGCATGTAGGTATCATTGGCTCTAAAAATTGACAAACAGCAAAAAGATTGCTTTTACACTCACACAAAATTTGAAAGATTGCTTCTGTGAGGCATCAAAAGCTTAAAAAAACATTTTAAAATGTATTTAATGCCTGAATCCTTTAGATCTTGAGTGGCTCAGTGTCTTTCCCATGTAAGCAAGTGGAGGGCTTGTTTCCCAGGAGGGGATCAGCCAGTTGCAGGATCTATTGCTGCATGTAACAAAATATGGTAGTCTCCCCTCCCTTCCAAGTATGCAGCTGCTCCCACCTTTTGGTTACCTTTCTCTAGCATTGCTGACAGAAGTCATCTTTAGGTCTGCATTTTGTTGGGATCTTTCCAAACTGTGTCTCTCTCATTGTTGTCAGTTTTTAGCTATGGTAATGTGTCAGATCTTGCTTTTCCTTTTATCAAGATCTGACTCTTCTCTTGATCAGACAGTTTAATCTAGAGATTAACTGAAATGCATGCAAGGTGTGTGAATGCTGAGACTGTCTTCCAGTGACTGGTACTACAGGCCTAAAATAACTCCTACTTGCTGGTATTTGTAAAGCTTCATTTGTTCTTGCATAAGCTTACTTGCTGGGCTGCTGTTTGGGTAGTAAATACAGCTATGAGAGGTGTCACAGGATGGGCAGTCTTGATCTCAGGCTGTTTGGTATAAAGAGGCCTTGTAGAGCTCACTGTCTACCCAGAGCTCTCTGCTCATCATCTTTGTCTGTGATCTCCTTTTCTTGCATTGACTTATCTCGGGTACATTCAAATAAAAGCTCTGTAGACTAGGCTTTTCAGATAGACAGCAGGATAGAACATTCTTATTCATTTTAGATCTAGCATTTGCAGATTAATTACTAGTCTTTAGGAGCTGGTTTCTAGCAGACACTGCTGCACTCAGAAATCATGGAATATGATGTAATAATTCACAGTCAGCAGAGAAACCAACTGCCATGAATGAAAGTAGGCAATGCTTTGTTACTTGTAAATCCCCAAACTAGGCAATCAGTAGAGTTGTCGGGGTTTCTGTTTTGAATGGGTTTTTGTTTGGATTTTGGTTTTGGCTTTCATTGAAGCACCAAGTTGACAGACATGTTGAAACTATTTACATTCAAGTCTCAATAAATGTAATGTGTGAGATTCCTATAAATGATTTTATCTTGTTTTTAAAATAAAATCTGCATGATCATTCTGCATCTCTTCCCTGCTGGCATCACTTTTGTTCTTGTAGCCAAGAGACTCAGTTAATAATTTCATTCAAAGTTGCTGGCTCCTTCTTTTGTTTTTGGCTTCTCTCATCCCTTCTTTTTCTGCTGTCTCTTAGAGGTTGTCAGCTACAAAACTTTTGGGGGTTTCTTTTGTTTGTTTATTTGTTTTTTAAACCCATCTGTTGCTCTGATTGTACTAAACCAAGCAAGGGAATGTAAACATTTGTTTTTCTTTTGTTTTTCTTTGTGTCTGTGTGTGTGTTTGTTCTTTCTCCCAACAAGCCACATGCTCAACTTCCTTACCACTGCCATTAGGCCAATGATGTACATTTTCTTCCTTGCTTTATCTTAGGCCCTTTTACTTGGCAACTCATATGGCAGATCCTTTCCATTCAACAAGGCTTTGTCAGCCATGGTACGTTCTCAGCAATCCCATCCACTGTGCTGCTATTATAAAGCAGGATGGATGTGCACAAGCACTGGTATGGAAGCAGACACAGTGACTAACCTGTATGCCAGCCTGTTCTTGATGCTCTCTGGCCCATTGTGAGTGCTGCAGAAACTGCATAAATGGGAAAGTTTTTAGAAGAATATTTTAACTAACAGAGACAAGGCTAATGCAGGTCTGGTGGAAGCCACCAAGCTTGAATGTACTTACTGCAGGCATTTTGTCCGCGCTACTGACTTTACTCCTTTAACCAGCCTACAGTACTGTGCAAAGGAATAGGTGGTGTTATACTGGCACTCAACTCCACGATATTAAAAGAACCTGGTTAACAAAGTACTTTTTGTGCTGTAACTAAAAGAAACCCTAAATGCACATCTCTATTGGAGATGGTCTTTTTCCCAACTGACTAGTGTTTGTCCTTCACCTGTAAGAGCCAGTACCAGCTGTAAGTGTAGAAGACCCTTTCCCCAGGATTTATTATGAGGAGTTGGGTCTCATTTCGCTTAGGAGCCTTTCCTGCCTGGAAGAGGCATTTTTTCCCAGAGACAGCCTTAGATGTTTTACGCCTGCTGCATTCCAGAGAAGCTCTCCCTGCTATGAGAAGATAAATTCTTGCAGACCTGTTTGAAGGTCCCCCATAGCAGGTGGGCTGGGGATGATAAAAGCCCTGAGAAGAGCAGGGGGCATCTTTCCTCAAATCCTGGTGTTTTTAACAGTGTTAAGTTTAATGTTCTTTAGTTTTTAGTGTGCTTGCCTTTGGAAATAAGTTCTCCTAAATCCTTCCACTCCTGGCATTTTTAGGGGTACCTGTGTTATCATTCTTCACACAGCAAAGGGATAGGAAAACAAAGCTAGACCGGTTCCAACCTGCTGCTTTGGTCTTTCCTTGGCTTACTTGTACACACAGATACCTAAGCAAAGGGGAGCAGACACGGACTCTGTAAACTTTAGGGTACATATGCCCTCTGAGTATCAAGTCCTGGAGTTAAAAACCCAAGAACACACAAGGATCTGACTTGTGGGGAGTGGGTACAACAAATCGCAGCTACTGCTCCCGTGATGTCTCTGGGTTTTCCCTGTTTACTTCTGTGCATAAGAAGGCCAAATCTATGTAATTAATATATTTCTCTGCAGATGGAGCAGAAAAGAGAGGCAATTCTAACATGCAATGGCCCTTTCTGCATTCACAGGTTCACAGAGACGAAGGCTTATTCCAGCCTTATCACTTGATACCGCTTCCCCAGCAAGGAAGCCTGTCAACAGCCCCGGGGTCCGCTGGGTGGATGGGCCACTTCGAAGTGGCCAGAGAGGCCTGGGGGAGCCTTTTGAGATCAAAGTCTATGAGATAGACGATGTGGAGAGGCTCCAGCGACGACGAGGTGGAGACAGCAAGGTGAGTGCAATCCGTGCAATATCCTGAAGGGCATAAATTGAAATGGTCATGTACATTGTCATGTAAGATTGGGAGGAGTATCTGAAACTGACTGTTTTAGAGTATCTGTGGACACAAACCTTATTATTTTAAGACACTTTTTCTTCCTAGCCCTTGTCATTTGTTAAGGCAGTTTATGGTGGTGTTCCCTGATACGATTTTGTTTGGAGAAACTTTTTGGGGTGGGTTTTCCACTACACTTCACCCACATAACAGATTGGTTTACAGAAAAAAAGTAGAATAGTGTTGAAACTTTCACAGAGGCTTGAAGGAGGATAGTTTTGTTATTGGAATTGTTTCCATGCTGGTGAGTGCCTTGCAGCCCTCCCTGCAGGGTCCTCGCTATGTGTCTCAGTGGCTGCCACCTCTCAGAAGTTGCACGAGGACAGGCTGGGTGTCTGCAGACAGCACTGCACCCCACACTGTCACTGTGCTCCATATCTTTACAGAAAACTTATCTTCTTTATTAAAGTTTGTGGATTGCTAGTGCTTTTTGCAACATACTGCCTCTGTTTAAGAATGTTTTGAATTTGATACTGCTACCAGTTTGCTATTTTAAAATCTGGCTACTGCATTTCTTATGCACCAAGAACAGGGGAATATTCAGGCTTTTAATACAGCAGGCAACAAATTTCCTTCTCCCAAGACCTTAGGTTTTCTTACACAATTTCTGGTGACAAAAAGCAGAAACATTTTGCTAATTTCAAGATGCTGCCTGTTATTAATTATTATGGTTTGTTATTAAGTACCATTGCAAAATCTCCAAAGCTTACTGATGGAAAACCTCAAAACTAAACAAAAGCAATAAAAATAAAACCAGTGATGGATCATTTCACCCAGTGATTCATATGCTTCCAGAATAAACAGATCATTGTCAGCACTATTGATTGGAAGATCATTTCACTGAATGGATCTGGGTATTTCTTCTCTTCTTCTCTTCCTTTCCTGCTTCTTTTTTCCTGGTTGGCAGGAGGTAATATGTTTCAATGCCAAGCTGAAAATCCTGGAACATCGCCAGCAGAGAATTGCTGAAGTCAAGGCCAAGTATGAGTGGTTAATGAGAGAACTGGAGGTCACCAAACAGTACCTGATGCTGGATCCTAATAAGTGGCTCAGTGAATGTAAGAACATCCTTTTATTGCCTGGACTCATATGTTTCCTTTGGTTTATTTAATGGGGGGATGGAGGGGAGCAAAACTGTGTGGTAGGAGTGAGATGTGAACCTAAATGTTTGTATACTAAAATGATCTAAACTAAAGTGACCACACGATAAACATACGACCTAAGGACAAGATTTAGATTGGCTGTATTTCTAGAACTAAATCCTGTAATTCTTATTAAACATTAACAGTAGAACTGAACAATTCTCTTTGCCTGAGAGCTGAATGTTGAAATAGTGCAGTATTCTCATGGTGGTTATTGCCACTGGTAGATTAACGTTCATGCGTTTCAGTCCACAGCGCCTGCAAATGAGATTTTCTTTTTTTCCTCAGATCACTCAAACATATAAACAATATTATAAATCTGCTCCTTTACCACAAAATAACACTGTGGAGCAAACTTGTCCCTTAGCACCAGTGGGCTTACATGAAAAATTAATTTGGCCCATTTTTTATAGCTGTGTGAATAAAGTTCAGAAAACTTAAAGGTCATTCACATCCAAATGAAGAAGGACCTCAGTACCTCGAAGGAATAAACTGTAAAGACTACTGCAGTAGTTATGTAGTGGAGTTTAGTATTAACAAGCAGACAAGTTAATATCAAAGTGTTCTAGGAAAAAAACACAATATGCAAATTATTTAGAATAATGGTAGTAGCAAAAGGAGGCCAGGTGGTGTCTTCTCTTATGGCATCCTAAGTCTTCCTTTGATGGATACCTTAAGTAGACAGTAGATTTGTACATTCTGCAAAATGATGACAGTATAAGTTTCAGGAACATTATTAAGGAGGAGAAGTAAAAAGGACAGTTTTAAAGAGAGCATAGAATTTGCAATATAGTACTGTCCACTTTCCTTGTGACGTATTTACTTCTGCTTCCAGAGTGATAAATGCAGAAAACCTCAAGGACTGCATAGACCTCAGGGACCAGATAAGGTGGGAAGTGCTGGCTCAGACAGTATATTCCGTACTTGATTTCCATGAAGGCTGCTGCTAGCTGGTCTCTGGCAGCATATGGGCACCTATGTTGGAGTTATTGATGTGTATGCCTTCCCTTGCCATGCTTGAGTGGTCTAGTGAGAATCACACGGAATAAGGAAAGGTGTGGGGAACAGAATGGCTAGAGATTGGTTTCTGAATTCAACAAAGGACTCATCCTCCCAAGACAGAGCAGCTATTTAAAGATCTTTTGGTCAGGAGTATGTGTGAGGAAGTCAGTACATGCTTAGCATTCAACATTTGCTTAAGGGTGATGGGGCACAGAGAAAGGCATCTGCAGTTCTGGTGAGGATGGCAGAACATATTGCTCAAGAAAGCACCCCCTCCAACTTAAAAGCATTTTTCACAATGCGCAACTCTCTGTGCCATTTTAATAGCTATTGAAGAGAAAACACAACTTTTAATTACAGTGGCAATCCGGAGATTATATTGTATACAGTGTTGATGGAACTGAAGACTTAAATTAGCTCTGACTTTCCCACCAACAATCACTGTTGTTTTGGTTTTTTTATTTTTCCTATATGTGTGTTTTCTTTCTCACAGTTGATCTAGAACAGGTATTTGAGCTGGATTCTCTGGAATACCTGGAGGCCCTGGAATGTGTGACTGAGCGTTTGGAAAACCGTGTCAACTTCTGCAAGGCCCATCTCATGATGATCACCTGTTTTGACATCACATCTAGGCGCCGATAAAGTATGAACCTCAAGAGAATTTCAATGTGCATCTCTGCCATCCTCCTTTTCCTTTCCAAATAGCATCCCAAAGACAAAAGAATGAGGATGAAGGTTGGAGTCCAGTCCCAACTGTGTGTCCGGGAGATTTGCTATACTATACAGAGGTCTAGTATTAGGAAAAAAACCAGGACAAGCATGAAAAATGGAGATATAAGGTTGCTGATTCTCTTAGCCTAAAAGAGCACTTTGAGGAACCTTTAAGGACATGTCTGTAAATAAGAACTGCTGGCAGAAGACACTTCTTTCCCTGCATTAGCTGAGGAAGAAGAAAAGGTTGTTGTAGGACTTCCACTGAGAGGTTCATTAAAAGAAAACCTATCCAGAAAAACTGTTTAAGTGCCTTGCAAATCTTTATTATCCAAACATTTATGTTCATACTTAATTGTGTACAGATGGTGCTAGTCAAGAAAAGAAAAAGGAAAAAAAAACTAATACACTTTTGAAATGTATTTACTGCTCGTTTTTCTCTTGGTGTTTTCTCCTATTTCAGACTTGCTGTTTCTAAGTAACTTGTGTTTGTAGAGATATTTCCTAAACAGTACAACATATGAATAAATGTTAACTGTCTTTTCTTGTTACCAGAGTAAGGCCACTCAAAGAGAAATTCAAATTTCCCAGATGACACAAAAGTATTTCTAGCAGAGAGTAAGGTTTGCTTATATGTCTTTTGTACTCTCTTATATGCTGGAGAACACGGTAATTTTTCAGCCTGTAGGTTTTGCAATGTATGAGAGAGGAGGTGACATTACCAGGAAGTAAATATCTTTTCAGTTTGATCTAACACCCTTAACTTCTTTTCTTTCTCATGTATTTTTTGCTTTGTATTGACTGGAGTTTTGAATGAGAAAATACTTTTATCCTAATTCCTTTTAATGGTCCTAATAACTTGCTGGAAAATTACCCTTTAGGCTAAGGGTTCCCATCATTATTAGTCCAAAAATGAATGATTTTTTTCTGTCGTTCTTTCTTGAGACTGACTGATAAAATTTACCTTTGTCTCTTTATGACATATACCACTGCAAAACACATTTTGACTGCTTTTGAACCCTGACCCAGTGTGCGTCCATAGTCATAGACCTATCTGAGAAGCACAGGCTCTGCTTGGCTTAGTACATAGGGAAATAAAGTAAATAAGTAGATATAGCACTTCAAGTATGTTGGTTATCGCATCTTCTTTACTAAATCTCCATGTTACCTGAAGCTCCTGAAGCTATGGCAAAATTGACATCAAATGGAAAAGGATCTGTGCCTCAATGCACACCCAAATGTTCTACTGGTTTGTCTTTTTATCTAAAGAAGAGTATGTGAGAAGGAAGAAACCTCTGCGTTTCAGGAACAAATGTACCAAATCTGCATTTTAATTACATATGAGCCTGAAGAATTATTTTGTTGAATTAGGTTTCTTATTCTTCTGTACTGAAATAAGCACATTTGCAAAAATTTTTCTCTCACGTATATTTGTGCTACCCCCTTGTCGCTTATGACAAAATAAGAGTCTTATTTAACATATACTCAATATATAGCAACTGCTGTACTTTAGTGCAACGTTTCTTTTACCTGCAGCTTCATAGTGCTATCTTACAATATCCCAGGCAGCAAGTCCCAATGGAAAAATAATACTGATAGATTTTCTAGTGGTTAGGCAAAAAAAACCCAACCTCTTTTATAGTTTTATTTGCTTTTAATATCAAAAATCTTATTCATTCTTTTACTCTTGTCACTGGATTTTGTAGAAGATTCTTCTTACAATATATAGGATTATTTGGAATAGTAAAAAAGTTTCTATATGAAAGTCAGTCAGCAATTTCCTATCATGAAACTTATATTCCAAGCAAGTATTAGACTTATCCCCTTCTCGTAAGAAAAAAACTCCAAACGAATTGAAAAAACCCCTACCCTAAATGATGTGATTTCTCTTGCATGGTTTGTCTCTAATCATTTCAGTAGCAGTTATTACGTATTGGTTCTGTGGAAACCATCTCTTCTCTACAGAGCCCCGTGCACTCAGTACAGCTGCAGAGATCCAAGGAAGTTGTTCTTGCACACAAGTCTGGGACTTATACAGGAGTGGTGATATTTCATTAAATCAAGCGGACAAATTTCAGAGCTACTGTAAGATATCTATTACATGTAATACTCCTCACCATCACTAACTCTATTATTCATTGACTCTAGTTTTGGTACTTCTGAAGATTGGGAAACATAGCAAAAATCATGTCTACCTCCTTACTTTAAACAGTAAGAGTGTATGCTCATCCTATTTACCACGGTGGACAAAAACTGTTTTCTGAAAAAGAATTAATTATGGCAAGGATGAATTCTGCATACTGAAAATTATGTAGTAATTGAACAGAAGCACAATACTTAAAAATATTTTATTTCTGAGGACTTAATTAAAGTATTAATTTAATAAATCCTGTTAGATACATTTATTCATATCCTGAAATCCATACTCATCTTTTCTTTCTTGACTTTCTGTCATTGCATTTCAGAATTTGCCACTATGTTTTTAAGAATTGTGATGGTTTAATGCAAAAAATCGGAATGAAAAATTCGGGGAGATTTGACAGCTACAAAATGTTTTCCCTTGAAAATAGCTTTTTACTTCAGAATTTATATTATTATACTTTAAATATCTGCAAAACACATAATTAAAAGCATCATGACCTTGTTATGAAATTGATCTTAGTCTGCAGTAGTCAGCATTTTACAGCAGACCCATACACTTCTGCAGATCATCCAGGAAGTCCCATTCTTTCAGGCATTGCCAGCATAGTGCTGTTTTTATGCTGTCTTTTTAACAGGCATTGTGTTTCCCAAAATACATAAGAGCAACATGAATTTAATGCTTAATCATTTGCACATGCAGAAATCAATTTTATTTCCCTGGGCCAGCTTTAGTAGAAAACAACAATGTTAATGTAATTATGTTTGAAGGTTAATCCTTTGTTTGCATGTGTGTCAGGAGATCATAGCTCCTCATTGTCAGGTTTTGCGGTGACTGCAGGAACACCATCACTGCTCCACATCCCCATGGCCATGCTCCTGCACTGGCAGCTGCATGGAAGTTTGAGCTCATTACGGTATCACAGTATCACAGTATTAGCAAGGTTGGAAGAGACCTTGGAGTTCATCGAGTCCAACCTGTAACCCAACACCAGCCCATTGTCTAAACCATGGCACTAAATGCCTCATCCAGCCTACTCTTTAAACACCTCCAGGGATGGCGACTCCACCACCAACCTGGGCAGACCATTCCAATGAGAGATCACTCTCTCTGTGAAAAACCTCTTCCTAACATTCAGTCTAAGCCTCCCCTGGTGTAGCTTAAGGCCATGTCCTCTTGTTCTGGTGTCATCAGCCTGAGAGAAGAGATCCTCACCCACCTGGCGGCAACCTCCCCTCAGCAGTTAGGTCGCCTCTGAGCCTCCTTTTCTCCAGGCTGAACAACCCCAGTTCCCACAGCCGCTCCCCATAGAAGTGCTCATCTTGGAATACATGAACCTTATTCATACAAGAGACAGAAGCTGCTTTATAAGCAAAAGTTCAAGTGTAGCCTAAGACTGGAGACTTTGGCTGTGATATGGATTCAGATATCCCTCTGGTCTGTGGGAACTGTTGCAGCAGGCAGAAAGCCATGAGTCACAACCCTGCAAGCTCTGGGTGCTGGGTCACTTTGTGTCCTAGAGGGTGTGGAAGAGTCCTAATTCTTGGTGCACTTGTCATAAAGCCATGCATCTTTTCTCTTTCACACCTTGTATTTCCCTCGAACTGATTCCTTGTCAATTCATTCAGACCTAAGCAATCTAAAGTATTACTTTAAGAAAGACAAGGAAGCAAATCCATACTTGGGCTCTCCTTTCTTCGGTCTTTACTGAGCCTCTTCTGATCTCAGCTGTGCTGGTAAAACTGAGGCACAATTGTTTTAAGAATCAGGAGAATTATAGTAAACAGAGTCGCAAGGAAAAAGAAAATTCATCCACCTGCCATTCAGTTATTTACTATGCTGTTAGTTATATAGTGGACGAATATGCTTCTCCTACCTATTTGACACCCCCTCGTTTTGTGTAAGGACCAAACACAGGACTATTGTTGAACATTGCTGACTTTGATACAATCTTGGAAGATCCAATGCCATAAACCCCAACTTCTGAAACCTGCAGGTACATAAAATAGTAACTGGTAAGGAGCAACGGCGTGATCCTCTGATATCAAGCACGCAGAGTGGGGGGTGCAGATTATGTACAGAAAAGAATGAAAGACACACACTTGCATTTTTCATTTTATTTCTAAACACGGCAGTTAGAGAGCCTGAAAGCTGCAGGTGATGCTGGGACTAATGCACGCAAAGTCCCACAGAACAGACTCAGTCTGTCTTGAATTGTGGGGGTGTTTTTCACTTTTTTTCATTTTTCTGGCTAATATGGTTTGCCTTGTGGCATGGAATTAAAATGTGATGACAGCTGGTGAATATAGACTCTTTTTCAAACATTACCATTTACAAATGTTTGTGATTTTGTTGTATCTTTTTTTTTCTAGGCTAAAAATAATTATAAAAGCAAAGGATATACACATGCAGGTAAATGTATACACACAGAGTCAGAGATAGTTCCCTGGGGACTCTCCACTCCTTGTGGGGAGATGACATAGCTGTTCACAAGTGGCAATACCACCACTTTCCTTCCTCCTGCAAGGAGGGCCTACAAAGGCTTTCTCCTTGCCGTTACCAAGATGAAGTTAACTCATGCTACACTATAGGAAAAACTTAACTTAAAACATTTTCTTTAAAAAGTCCTTTCTTCCCCAGGTTCTTCATCCTGCAAAGCCAAATTGCTGCAGTTCCTGTGTAGAGGTTGTTAAAGCCTGTAAAACTCTTCCAAACAAATTACTCTGTATTTCAGGGTGTCATGAATTTAAGGCAAGATACTGTACAATCGCAGCTGTTAAATACAATAAATTCTGCATATGCATGAGACATATGTTACATAGTTACATCAACTGAGAGCCTGGCCTCTTGGTGCTCTATGAGATCGAGCTTTTTGTCTAGTCCTAATAGTTTTAAAATTGTAACTTGAAACTTCTGTATTGCAGAAGCAAATGCAATTCTCATAGGCCAGAGGGTAAACCACCCTCTGATGCCATTCATACAATGGGAGGGATGGCTGCAAAGCGTCAGGAATGCACCAGCTCACTGCAGAGATCAAAGCATTGGTATTGTTAAATACTGACAGGAGTGGATGGTGATTATAGAGATGCACTTCTCAAATCCACAAATGAGTGGCATAGTTTGCTGAATCCCGATGTCCTCATGGTCTTTGTTTTGTAACTCCACAGGCTTTTGCACTGGTGACACGCAGCAGTTTGAAGACACAAGGCTGGCTATTGCTAGCTATCGTAAGATTTGAAACAGGTTTCCAAATGACTATAGCAAACAAAACTGTAAATGATTTGTCAGTGCAAAGTTAATAATCTTTCTCTCTCTTGCATTTATTGTGTGCTTATCCCAGGGTTATCTGAGCTTCCATACCTGCTCTTGGAAATAATAAACCATTTTATTATTGTCTTTATCTTTTCTTCTTTCTACTTCTCAAGCAACATTTAAAAAAAAGAAAAGAAAAATAAGAAAAAAGTCATTTTCCCCTGAAAATGTAGCACTCTTTTGCTAACCCACTTGAGGTCAATATGGATTTTGCCACCAACTTCACGAACAGCAGTCTCGTGCTCACTTATGCAACTTTTTGAAGCTCACAAAAGGCATGATGATTCTGCAAAGAATGGAAATGCTGAAAGTGAAATAGTAGCGTTCAGCTTCTATATTTCAAACTACCTTCAAACCCTCCTGGACAGGAAATAAAACACAACGAAACCATCTTACTTTGAGTGGTCCTACTTAAGCATTGAGCAAACTTCATAATGATGGTAATAAATTGGTGCTTGAGGCAGTTTCAGCTATATTACATATTCTTTGTATACTATAGATATGGATGTATTCACCCTCTATGTTGTATATGTATGTGTGTCAGTATTTACATGTAGCACACATACATATATGTTTTATGTATGCATAGATACTAACTTTTCTACATTTTACTTCTTTCCTTCCCATAGCTGAAACTGCTGGTTACTAACATCCATATATTCTATGTATGAAGGATATAATTTATTTGTAAACTCAGGATGTTCTTGTTTTATAGAGTTGCTTGTGTTTTATAATTTATTTACACATCATGGTTGGAAATGCTTATCTAAGTGCTATGCATTGAAGTGTATGTTTGCTAAATCCATTTCACTGTCCATGGCTATGTTCTTTCTCATTTTAATAGCAGTATAAAATAGGGCTAAGGAGGAAAGAAACTAATAGATATAGAACTTATGCTGGTCCCACCAGTGGTCAGTTCCAGAAAAGGATGTATCAGTAGTAGATATATATATATATACATATATATTTTATCAACTAAATTTTATGGGAGAAAAAAAGGAGAAAGAACAGCATGAGGACAAGTTCAAAATGTGGAAAGTCACAATCATATTCAAGTTGGTCAACAAATGCATTGAGCCTTTTGCCATTAAAATTGTAAAGTTTATTGTTTGCTGCAGAAAAATATCCTTTTTGTGGTATCTGAGGTGTGAAACATTGTCAAAAATATGTCTGGAAAAAAAATCAAACTATAGTGGCATTAAATGTTTACTTTTATCTTACCAATATATCTGCTTCCTCCTCCTGACTATTTCACTTTGGGTGAGATCCTTTCCTGGAGTTTCACACCATGAAAATTCACCAGAAAACAATTAGGAATTGCAAAGTTCAATAGCAATGACAGAAATACTATTACAAGCAAGCAGAGCACCATTAAATTCTCCCCTGCTGCTGTCCAGAAATGGAAAGAAAACATCGTCATAGGCCTGAATTAATCAGGCTTTGACATAAGCTGATTATGCATATGTGCCTCCCCATATCAACAGGGATTGCTCTGTCTGAACCTGTAAACAAGGTAAAAATCCAAGACCAAACCAATTATAAGAATGCATTCGTAGGTATAGTTTCTTGTCTTCTCCAGTAATTGTGTCCCAGATCTCTTTTGGCCACCATGCAGGTATGTAACACAACATGAGAGTAATAAAGAGTTTGTGTCTTGTGACAAGACATTCTTCTCTGTTAGCAAGGCAATGGTGGCAGGTCCAGCTGACCCTTGAGCTGCTGTTGGAGGTGTGTGCAGTATCTGCTTGCCCTCAGCTCACATTTGTGGTGTTCCCTGTTGATAATTAAGAGAGTGTCTCAGTTGCAGGACAAGATGTGAGTGAGCTCTCTGGGCAAATCTCACATGCCCAACAACACCTAGGTAAGGATATTGGGCTCTTCCCATTGGAAGGGACCAAGAAATCTTATTTCTTGTGGGGAAAGAATGAAAAAAGGAGATAATTTTAAAACCTCCTTTAAGACCCATCTTGTGCTGGCAGACGATTCCCTCATAACCCCTAGTTTTGGGATGGACACATTAGGGAGCTAGGCATCTAAATATTTGGTTAACAGTTTGGTGAGAATTTTATATAATCCTTCTACCTTATTATACAGCTCAGTGGCAGAGTTAACAGTCACAGTGATGGGACATGCAGTCACCTATGGTGACCGGCTCTTCCAAATGAAAAATATTGATATGGCTACAGAGGCAAAGGCTGATGGTGGAGAGGTGAGTCTCCTCCTTTCTCCTCTTACAACAGCAAGCACCTTCACGCCAGTACTACTTTAGCTGTTGCCCCTGGGCCAGTGAATTTACATGCTGTGCCTCTCCACAGTATCTGTAAATGAAGATAAACAGCCATTTCTTTTGTCTGTGGGCTGTTCAGAATAGCTCTGATTTGGTCTAAAGAGCTAAAAGGCTTATTCCCTATTTTTGAGGTAATTTATCTTCATTGCTGTTATCACGCAATCACATCAGTATTATGGATCTCGGAATGCCTTACAGTGACAAAAACAGAAAAATGGGTTAGTCCAAGTCCTAAACTAAAATAGAACTGATGGTGAGGCACTCTAGATGAGCTGGAAACAAAATTAATTATCTCATGGTCAGATCTGGAGCCCCACAGACCTCATGTCCAGTTTGAGGCAAGACAGGAAGGAAATGTTTTATGCATGGAGTGAGAGCAAGAGCTTACACTTAGTAAAAGGCTGGTGTACTTATGAGGCCTGCTTGAAATTGTTGACACCTCTCGTAAACTAATGCCCTATCTGTGACCAAGTCTGGTCTTTAAAACCAAAAACTTACCAGGCTAAAAATCAGGGGAGGGTTTAGCATGGATACCTGACAGGCCTCATTTCCTTTTGGGCTGTTGAACAAGTTCCCCAGCTACTGGAAAACAAGGAAAAGTGGAAGTTCTCACTAAAGTACATGCCTGTCCCACATCTGTCTGCACAACAAGATCCCAGGACCTCACCTTTATTTGGGCTGGAAGAGGTAGCTGCTCGAAAGGTGCTCAGGAGGGATGAGGGCAAGAAAACTCAGTTCCCAGCCTCTGATATGAAGATAAAGTTAATATTTAGTTATTCCAGAAAAGGCCATCTGTGGATTTTATGCTTTATGATATGGTAATAGTCTTGAAAGTTCCAATCTGACAGTTTTGGAGTCTGACATCTGCTATTTAACCATTGAACAGTGCTTTGCTGGCTGTGACCACATGAACGCCCTACATTGCTCAAAGACCACTTTCATAACCTGCAAAAACATGGAGCTTGGAGGTTCTGTCTCAAGAACAATTCTGACAGGTGCCAACCCAGGATAAGCTTCAAGACAGCCAAACCTGTGGAGGCAGGACAGTGTTCATAGATGTGTCAGCAGAACAGAGTGACACCAGGCGAGTTGCAGAGAGGATGATGATGGTGGTGCATTGCTTGTCTCTACAAAGGCACTGGACATGTAATGGCACCACCTGGCCAGAGGCCTGCAACAGAGACTCAATTTCATTTTGGGATTCATTTCATTGTCTCACTGAAAGCAGAAAACCCACTAATGCTAGGGGAAAAAACCCAAACAATCCAAACCCCTATAATCTAATAGTTACGTCAAAGGCAGCTACAAAGATTTCCCCTCCTCAAACAGGAACTTTAAGGAAAACTGACCCTCATGCTAAGCCATTTTGACCTCTTCATAAGCTCTCATCATAAAGTGTGGAGGTTATTATACTGCCTTATCTTGCTAGGATTGTAAATCTTTAAGCTCTAAATTCTATGACCTTAGAAATTCTTCCCAAGGTGATATAGAGAAGAACTTTATTTTTTCCTTTTTTTATTTTTTTAAAACATACAGTGAGATAACTTGAAATTAACCCCCAAAAAAGTTTCTGATGGTAAAGCTGTAAATCCATTTCACTAAAGAATCCTACACCAGATCACATCCTGGAAGCTTTGCTTGGCTGCAGGATCATGCTGGCTGGCCAGGAGCTGGCCCACTCTCTGTGGAAGTTCATATGGTGCCTGAGGTGTATGGCAGGGCTGGGTGAAGGCTGGCACAAGGACACTGGTGCCAAACCTGGCTTCTTCTGCCTGGGATGGTCTGTTGGCCTGGGGCAGCTCTGTGATTCCACCATTTTCACCTGGCAGACTGCATAAGCTTTTTCATGGGAGTTGCAGATGGTAGAGAGCATTTCAGCCTAATGATAACAAGATTATCCTGCCTTTTGCAGACTCCCTGTGCCCAGGTGGCAAAGCCCTACTTTACAAAGTGGTGGTGGCAGCTGAGTGCAAACCACGGTATCCCCCTTACAGGGCTGGGGGCAGGCCACGCAGTGCCAGAATAGTATTGATTCAGCCAGTACCAGAGAGCAGCAGGCACAAACCACCTGCCATCATCCAAAGCCAATGTAGGAGCTGAGGACTGCTTAACTGCTGTCCCGTTTAACTGCTGTCCTGTGTGACTTGGCAAGCATGAAACAGAAAGCTAAACATTTCCATGCCCCTTCAGAAATTATTATTTTGGGGTTGGTTTTTTTAATAGAGAACTTTTTGCTGTGTTCCCTCCCTTCTCCTCCCTCAACAAGAGTTGGACACTTGCTATCTTTTTACAAAGGTAAAACATCAACAATTTCAAGAGCAATGGCCCCTGATGAGAGACTGCATCACTGGCAGGCCAGGACCTAAAGCAGAATGTGAGGAAAACAGTGCAGAGCTCTGCCGTGCAGAGCAGGGAAAAGGGAAGCCCCCTAAGGCTCCTAGAGTGCTAACACTGCAGTGTGAGGTAGCCTCAAAAACCACCCCAGGGCACCTTTGTCCTCTACAGAGTAAAATGCAGTATGCTCTACAATTGGCTTTGGCACATTGCTCCATTCCCTACATGCAAAAGAAAGATGTTGCTGAAGGCATCACATCAAGTAGGAATAAAATCCTTGCCTTTGCCACTCTTGGCTCCTCACTTGGCTCTGCTCAGATTTGAGATACCTGCCCAGCTAAGTGACTGCCTGATAAGTCTCAGTCAAGAGGAAAGATGCCTGTGTTAAAGAACAGTCTGAGCCACAGGCTGGATTTGAGCAAGTCTGTAGGGCTGCAGAGCTCTAAGCCCACATCAGTTCTGCAGCTCTGCAAACACCAATCAAGCAAATCAGCCTTTTTCCAACTCAAAGAGTAGGACAAGTTCCTTGCTCCCACCACTCAATAACCATCATTTCATGTGACTCAGCAGTAGATTTCAGGGGGCTCTTTCACAGCAGAGGAGATGTTGGTCTAGTGATGAGCTTCTCTACCTTGGAGGTCACGATTTTCAAGGCTTCAGTTTTTAACGGCAAAAGAGTTCAGCGGTGTATGACAGTCACATTACATGGATTGCACAATTTGGGGCTCTGATGAAATTAATTTGGATAATGTCCATCTGAAGGATTTTTATCCATTTTCCCATTTGCCAGCCATAAATAAAGCAGCATCCTTGCCTGGTGGCTGGTGGACTGCCTCATCTCAGACTTGGGGTCTTTGAAGAAAATGCAAAATCAGATTTTTGTTTATTTTTCACAAATTATGTAACAATCCCCACAGAAAACATTTCTCTGACCTTTAAAAGTACCATTATTTACTGGTGCGTTCAGTCACATGTTCAGAAATTAACATTCCCAACTAACGCAAGAGAATTGCCCTCATTCACATTCCTGTTTGCATGATGGGAAACCTCACTCCCCAGTAATAGTATTCTGATTGCAGTCCTACAGAGGGTGTGAGGTGGATACACAACATTAATGACATTACAGAGAATAGAAACTGAGACATTATCACTACCTCATTGAAGACTTTCTCCCCAGAGCTTGACATGACTTTCAAGGAGACTGAAGTACAAGAACACTTGCATTCAAATTGGTGAATGTGAGAAGCAGAGGCAAACACCCAGCAGCAACCTCTCAATTTCTTGCAGTCCCTGTCGTCTTTGCTACTCCAGTTACCAGACCAGCTGTCCCTCAGCTGTATGGTGACTTCTATAGGTATAGAGTATGGAGAGCAATTTCTCCCTGCAGTGGTGTGATGCCTGAGGCTCTCTCCCAAGATCACAACAGTCTTTCCATTCTTCACTGTGGGCTCCTGCAGTGTGCTGCTGCTGGAGCCAGTGGGAGGGGTGGCAGCTCCATGACTTTGCAATGCATCGCTTTGAGTGTCCCCTGCTTGGCAATGGACAGCATAAGCAGAATCAGGCCAGACCTCTCCTCTACGTGTGACATAAAAAATATTGCATTAAAAGTTAAATTAAAAGTTAAATTAAAAGTTAAAACTAAAAGGTTAGAACAGCACAAAGCAGAGGACAAGACCTGGGGGAGGGGAAAAGTGGAGCTCTGCTAATTTTCTCATCAGACGCCCTTCTCTATTACCGTCTCCTGCCTCCTGCTCTGAAAGTCAAGTGGAATTGTCAAGAGGAATCACCTGTGATTTAAAGTGCAGTTTTCCTCCAAGAGGTATGTAAAATTGCCACCTTCCTATTTGAAGCCTCTGGGGACTGAGAATCAGAGCTGTTGAATTGGAGGGGTGGAGGGAGAAAGCACTGCACTTTAGTCTTGTCAGGCCTACTAGCTGGAGAGATGGAAGCAGGCTCTCCAGCTCCAGATAAGGGGACCAGCAAGTGCTGCCTGCCCACACTGAAGAAATATGGAGGGCAACTTCAAGCAAGGAAGAAGCTGAGTGATTATCCTCTTCCTCCTGTCCTGGGGGCAAGGAAATCAGAAGAGATTGTGCTCTGTCCTGATTTAGGCATCTTTGGAGTTAAAAGAGACTCAGGCACGATGTTTCAGCACTGTGCTCTTACCATAAGCCCCATCAGAATTTGGTTAACAAGGAAATGGAGCATCTGAGACTGCTGAAAAGCTTGTGTGTATGTGCATTTCTGTGTGTGCCTGTCTCTGTGGCTATATAGAGATATATTTAAAAGAAAGTTAATTGGTCTCCTGAGAACCATAAAGAACCTGTTAGGTTCCTCTGTGTGAACAGTGACTGTACGAAGCCTAATTACTAAGCCTGAGTTATTCTCTTTTTTTACCCTTTTTTTTTTTTTTTGTGATGGGGGAAGGAATCTCTAAGGTCCTTATTAAAACCTACAAAAAGTCTAAAGAATGATGGAATTAGAATTGATTTGTCCATGTTGACCACAAGTGCAGAGCAAATAAAAACATTGAACTTTCCCCCTGAAATACTAATGGGGGCCATACAGGCCTGGCTTGCACACCATTGTTACGGGGATAAACAACCACTGTGCTGAATGGCAAGAAATGCAGACCACAGGATTTTGGGTAAGGTGCATTCTTTATGCTTAAGATAGAGAAAATGCATACTTGGGTGTTCTTGTAGCACGCATTTTACAAAACAGCCATATCAAATGTGTTTTCAGGCTGATTAAATTTGTAAAATCAGAAATGAGTAAGAACTTTTTTTAAAAAAAAGTACACTGATGGGAGAGAGAAAATAGACATCTAAAAAAGAAGGAAAAGGAAAAGAGGAACTAACATAGCTTTTGTCAGAAACGCACAAAAGTACTTCCTTTGGAATTTTTTACTTTTCTTTAGACCTTGTTGAAGATCTGTGGGTGGAAACCAAAGCTTTCTCTATGTGGAGAAGGCGTCTCATAGGCAGGGATACCTTACACTATTCTGCTCCTCTTTGGCAACTCAATTGTGGAGGAAGTCTTGGGTAATACCTGCGATTAGGACAACTATGATGGTGCCTTTCGAACCCATGCTGCCCACAGCCAGTGACTGTGCACTTTGAGTCACTTACCTATAGGCCTCTTTTTCGTTCACCGTGAAATACTACTTAGCAGCCTTTTTAAAATATGTACTTGGAGGTATTTTGAGACCTGTATTTTCCGCACATAGTTCACAGGTTCACAGGTTATTCTGAGTTGGAAGGGACCCACAGGATCATCTNCTCATGCTATCCTATATAATGCAGTAAGTGAAGGCATATAGACTCTTTAAGCCCTTATAGGTAGGGATGTCGTGAGGCATAGTTATGGAGACTGTCACAGTCAGTTCCCCTTTCCCCTTTCCCCTTTCCCCTTTCCCCTTT
>WEKX01027797.1:38901-57407 GCA_013390025.1 Pitta sordida
TTTTCCAGTGAGGAGTTATTTCTCAAGGATCCACAATGACAAAACCCAAGTGCGGACATCTAACACTCTCTGATTTGCCCAAGGTCAGACGCAATTTCTGGTGCAGCAGAGAAGCCAAGCCAGAACCCCACATCCATAACTGTAAGACCTTCCTTTTTCTTCTTTTCTTATGGGAGATTTAATCCTGATTCAGGAAAAAATCCTTGTAATTGGCACAACCTCTGTGAAAAATAGAATTCTGTTCATTAAGAGCTTTGCAGTGGCCAGGGACTGTTTGGAATATACCTACTGTGCAGGGAAAGAGCCTCTGTATTTCATAAACGTGCTACGTAAAAAAATAACAAGTCTAAGAAAAGCTTGCTTAAAAAATCAAGCCATCAGAGAACAAGCTTACAGTGAGATGCAGAAAAAGGACTGAATAGTGGCCAAGTTTTCTTAGGATAAACCCATGCATGACAAGACTTCATAAACAGGTTGATAGACTCAAGAAGGTCAAAGCTCTAAAAAATTGGTTTACTGCATTTTTCCTTCACCACTTTTCTTTCACCACCTCAAATACGCACTGCAAGATCTGTTTGCCAAGGGCCCAGAGAGTTTTTACTTCCAAGATCAGGTCAACATCCCTCAAGGGGCACGGATACAGAGAATTATGCCATGATTAAAGAAATAGCACAGTTTAGGGAATGTTTTTAAGACAAATGTTTTGTTCAACTGTAATCAGTTGTTCTCAGCAAAACCATATAATCAAGTAATGTTTGTTTTTTTTTTTCCTGTGTGCTGGTACTACTTTTCATCCAAACACATACTGCCATGCAGTTCATACACACAGATGTGTCTGCAGGCATGAGAGTTGCTGGGCTGTCTCCCAGTACATGCTGCATAAACTATCAAATTACCTTACATTCTGAAGTTCCCTTCACTCTGCAAATCTCAGTATGAGATATGTAATCATGAGATAATATAAACTTTTTTTTTTACACAAAAATTACATAAATTCCAATATGCACGTATCCCTTTAAAACCAGAAAGTAGCTCCTGAAGACTGGCTACCCCTCACATTTTCTGGTTATACATCAAGGATGCTAGTACTTTGCCAGAAATCCCAATAAATGCAAAGGTCTGACCTTTTTCCCCAGACAATTTCCTTTTCATAATACCAGGAAGACCCAACCAAGCAGTGAATTTCTGTGAGGATTACTGCACTTCTTGGGTGGTTGATACGACTTGGCCTCTGGCACAAAGCCATGCTACGTACTCCAGAAACACACTGCATTTCATAGGTTATTGCTTGCATATTACTGCTGGGCAAGTAAACGCTCCATATGCTGGAACAAATTCAAACACCTTGAAAGGAGATATCTTCCTCAGCATTGCCAATCCTGTGCCATGGCTGTAAATTACACCCAGAGTGTTCATTTTCTTTTTAAATGTGTTCTCATCATGTAATAATTAATGGTGTCAGGTTACTAGTGTGAAAAAAGCCTGGCTTTACAACAACGATGGATTAATGAAGTAACAGTCATGGCTGGAGTAGCAGCAATAAATTGTTAGACAGGAGTAACACACCTGAAGCAATAGTTTCAAAGGCCTTAAATTATTTACGTTTCAATGTTCCTCATAAATATTTGGCTTTTGTTAATATTTGTTTCTGTGTTAAAAATGGAAGTCAACAGCTCTGGTAAGAACTCTCTTGCTGATAGCATGGGGAAATGGGGTGCTCTCCAAGAAAACATTCTCTTCCCTGGAGGTGACAGTACTCACCTGTAGGTCTATGGGCTTCATTGTTTCGGGAAGCGACATTCAAACCCTGCAGACTCAGAAAGGTCTGGAAACAGTACCAGCTGAGCTCACAGGCCTCAGTCTCTCTGCTTTTAAAAGTGGTAGGAAGTGAGGCAAAACGGGGAGAAAGCAGAGTAAGCAATTTCAACACAGATACGCTTTTGATGAAATTTATTATTCAGTCCATTTTAATATTCAAAATTACAACGTATGAAATACAAGAAGAGGGACAGAGCCCTGAAGATATATTGGGAGGGAGGACAGTCTCATTTAACTTTCATTGAAATTAAATAAGTTTCATTGGGAAACTTATTTGATGTTAAAGAGCACTGGACCAGGGTTTTGGAAACCATATCTAAGGGCAAGGAGAAGGGAAAAAGTATATACCCTGTACTTACAAGGTGTCTAACATGAGATAGCATAAATTGATATAAAAATTGACTGCTGCTAGATCAGTCTGTAACTGATGAAGACTCTGTATACATTTTCCAATATTTATTATCAACTAAATTAGGTGTTGTAAATTGATAATGAGGTATTGCCAATTAGATTGATAGTAGGAGAAAAAAGTCCTTTGAAAACTACAGGAATTCCTCCAAACATCATCTCAATTCAAATCATACACCAAAACTAATAAATATTAAACTTTTTTGTAAATCAAATAGGCCTTTAACATCATCAGGAAGTTCCTCAATGAAATAAAAAGCGTTTTATTTCCTTTCTCTTTGAGTATTTTGTTCTCCGGGAAAGAGATTATCTTCCTTGTATTCTCATCATGGCCTCACAATCTTCCTTTATCTCCATCAGGACTTTCATCAGGCTGTGATCCGTCCCATGGGTCACCTTCATAATATTATAGGCCTTGAGGAAAGAACAAAAAGGGGCATGTTACTCATTGTGCAGACCATCCAAAAGGACTAGACCCTGCAACAAAGCAGGGATGTAAGTGCTGGACCTCAAGTGGTTGGCAGCCGCAACTTGAATGCAAGGCATAGTCAAAATAGGAGTGAAACATCCCAAAGTGTATCATGATTTGTCCCTGGCAAAGGAGGAGACACTGATGCATCATTCTTAGGTGTTAAAACCCACAAATATGTTGCACAGCTGGATGTTGGGAACAACAGCAGAAGATACTTTTGTACTGAGGCATGAAGGTCACTTCAGCACTGGTCAGCTGCAGTACCCAATGTTCTGACACACTATCTAAAAGATGACTGTGAAGTTCATGATGCCAGTAGCTGCAAAGTCCTGTTAATAGAAATGGATTAATGCTTAACTAATGGAATAAAGTAACTTAACTCTAGCAGGAGGAACTATACATTGCATCAAACAAATCACTTTAAAAAGGCATGCAGGGTAATGGGTCTTTGCTACTTTTTCCAGAGATTAGTTTCTCTATGTTTGTCATCTTCTGTTGCTAGGCCAATTTACACTTGCTGATATTGCCTGTAGTTTTGCTGATTCCCTGACACAGATACGTTTGAAATGCTCTTTGCCCAGCTCATGTTGAGATCATCACTTTTCCTATGATATTTTTGCTTCTTCCTTCTATTAAATTCCTCCTGCACGGAGGGCAACACCAGATGGAAACTGATTCAGCACTTCTGAAGATAGAACAAGGGAGCTAGAAGTGTTGTGGCAGGAGAAAACACAGCATAGATTTTTCACCACCACACACTGAAGGATTGCCAAAAACTAAATGCAGCCTTGTGTTTCAATGGGTTCCATGTCCAGTCAGCTCACAAAATTCAGCTAAATCAACTTTGTATTGCAGAAAGAGTGTGTTTTTGGAAACAGAGGCTTAATTTAAATTGGAAATATAAAAATCAAAATATTCTTTGGTGGAAGGAATGAAAACCTATTTCCAAATTCTAGAGACTAACAAGCATATGGAAATTCTAGCGCTCTTTATTTTCGTTTCAAATTAGTTTATTCTTTAAAGAAGAGAGAGGCAGCAGAAGACTGAAAGAACAAGTTGAAATATCAGTCAAAACAAATCATAGTAAGCAAGGAGATCTAAAGAGTCAAATATGTTCTGAGCTACCAGAGTGCCCTACTACTAAGTGATAGAACAATGGAAATATTTTCATCACTGTTAGAAATGTGAAATGAAATGTATTTCTGTGTTAGCTGACATTCAAAGCTGGTTTTGCAAAATGTTTGCAAGTAATCTACAGATAAAAAAAAAAAGTTGCACAAGAGCTTTTGTTGCTGTGGGTTTTTTTTAATAAATAATTGGAAAAGTAGTGTAAAAAGCAAGAAGAGCCAGTCTTTCTTGGGAGGAGAAAGATGAATACTTGCATGGTACAGGAAATCCTGAATGGTGCAAAGAATAGTGGCAGGAGGGATCCTGTGAGTATTGTAGTACAGTAATATGTAGCTAGTAATGTGTAGCTAGTAATATGTGCTAAGCTAAAAGAGCAAATCTAAGGATAACCTTAGAGCAAAGTGGCCCCGCGGGTTGGCCATGCATCCTGACACACTTGGTGCACAGTGCTTGCATGCCGTGTCCCAGAAAGATGATGGATTTATTGTGAATGGTATATGCTAAGAGCTGTGCAACATCTGAGTGACAGCCTCAAGGCAGCTGTCCTTGATCTTCAGTCCCACTACAGGACAGAGATCAAGCTTGTAGTGATAGACTTGGACCTTGACATCCTGCTGTGAAGCCAGAGAGGTCCATATGGATATGCCTCTGTTAAAAGGCAAAAGTCCTTTTAATCACACCTAATATTGAGGTAATGCTACCCGTGCCTCCAACATCTCTTGCCTCCAACATCTCCTCTCCATTTCTTTTCTTTCCTCAATATGGCAGATAAAAGCTCTTAGTCTTTATCCTTTTGTTTCCTTGGAGAAAATAATTCTCATGCAATGTACTGTTTTACACACTGCAGTACCAGTCAGAACCACTTGGATCAAAGTTAAACAGCAATTATTTGTGTAATCCCTAAACTCAACTGGTCTGAGGCTATGTAGCTGTTTTTGCAAAGGTCAGTGCAAAACTGGGAATAATTTCAGCCGCAATGCAAGGAATTGTTTTACTGGACAGAAGCGGGAACATGTGGGCTCTCTGACCACTCCCCTGCTCTTCTAAACGCCACAGCTAACCAGCAGAATCAAGGATGAGCAGACTCATGCGGTTTGTGTGCTCTTTCTCAGCTAAAAGAGCAAATCTAATTATGAAAAACTACAGTAATCACAAGACAGCAACACAGGCCATGGTGTCATCAGGCACATACTGTCTCCCTGAAGAATATAAAACTCATTAGATTAGAGGTATAGCTGTTGCTCCATGAATGCAAATGAGATACAGCGCAGACATTTGTGCCTGATTTGCATGGGGACGGGGTAGGATGCCCATTGCCATGGCTGTGGGGAACCATGAGCAGATGCAGGATGGCAGAGCTGTGTCACAGGGAAAGCAGGAAGCAAATGGCCACATGCCAGAATGGCAGGAAGCATAGGGTAGTGTTCCACAGGGAGTCTCTGTGGTTTTCCATCTCTTTTAACAGAAGGGGACAAGTTGTGAAAGCAGGCATAGGCGTACGGGGAAGCCGTGCGGATTTGAATTGCAGGTGTGAATTACAGGTAATGAGTTACAGGTTTTGAATTACAGATGGTGTCGCAATGAGTGTATTACACGTAACACTATGTACCCAATCAGTTTAAAAGAAAGCAATCACGGCACAGCCAATGGCAGCTGCAGCGGGCTGTATAAAAGCCGGTAACTTCCTCTAATAAATTTGTCTTCATTGGTTAACCTCTTCAGAGTCCATGATCATAGCAACACATAGGAATACCAAAAATCATCACAGTTACTATCAATGACAGCTGGTAAACAATTCAGCCTTTGAAGCAAACACATAGAGAAAGGGGATTTCTTATGTCATTGTGAAATCTGGGAAGGATTTGACTCCAATTCTTGTGCTTTGTGCCTCCACAACAGGGATTACTGTAAGAAGGGAAACAATATAGTACCTATTGCAGGCATTCATGAGACAAGACAGCTATGCCCATCAGCTCACGGGGGGACAAAAATTCTCCTGAGAGCATGCCAGCCAAGTGCAGTGTCTGCAGGGGAAACTGGATAGCCTTACACACATGTACCCTCCTGCCTGCCCTCATCCCCACCTACCCTCACACCACCTAACACAGCCCTGCTCAGGCAAGTGCATGGGTACAGGCAGCCACCAGCACCACAGCCCAGAGGATGGAGCAGTAGCCAAGACATCGTGCTACAGCACTCATTGTCTTGCTTTGAGGAGACACTAAGCAATGAAGTCATCTTCCTGAATCCAAGCCTTCCCCTCTGCATCCTGCCTTCACCCCTAGCCAAGTCCGTCCAACCCAGGCTATGGGCAACACTGCTTACAGTGCTGTGAAGGTAACAAATGAGACCAAACAACTAGTTATGCTAATGAGTGCACCTCAGGGCAAATCTGGACACTTGTTAGGGGCTCTCATGAGCTCCAAAGATGTATCCGCATCCTGGCTTCCTGCAGGAGTGCTGCTTCCCCATCAGGAAGCTTTTCCCTTCATAAGATCACTGGTTGTAACTTCTTTTACTGCAGCTTTACAGTTACCTCAGGATCTTTAAATTATGTTTTTCAGATGGGCTCCAGCTCCAGTCTATGGCTGAGAAAAGTTTTCTTGATATGTAATTCCATTTGTCCTCTCACCATTACATCTTTCATGTACATATGTATATAAATTTTAAAATAGATAATATGTTGATTGTACAATAAAGCAAGAGCTACCTTCAGGTTTTATTCCAGTGGAATACTGCATCTCTGTAACACTTCTGTTTCCGAAATCTAGCAAATTAGATTCTGCAAGACCTAATATACATTTAGGGGGTAATTTCTTTCTAATGGGCAATATAAAGCCCTCCACATTTTTTGGAGGTGCACAGCAGAGAGTAGAGGTGGTTATGACAGTGTGATTCACTTTAGGGTGATACAGAGAGCGACACCAAGGATTGGGCTGCAGAGCCATGTGTGAAGGACCCACTAGTCTTAACAGACAGTGCATCTGCTGCAGAGAGGCTGTCAATCCCCAGCAGCTCTGAGGCTGTGCCTGATTAAACAGGATTTATATATGAGGCGAGTTTCACTCAGATTGACTCAATTCCTCTGCACCTTCCACATCCTTCTCCTTAATGCCACACTGAAATTAGTCTGACGTGGGTTCCAACAGGGTGCTGCTATTCAGTGTCAGAGTGTATTAAGAAGAGTAATGAAGCAGAGAAGGTAATCGAGTTTCTGCTCTGAGCATGTGGCATGCTCTGTTGACACATCTAATCACAAAGGGCCAAATTGTGTTCTCATATAACTCTAGGACATTATCTGAGTAATATTAGGAATTACATCCTTTACTCACAACAAACTGGGAATTATATCTTCCTCTAATTTGTTCTGGTGTAGACTGCAAGGAAGTGAATCAGTTGCAGAGTTCATCCAAAGAAGTGTTCTGACCCATGCTTACAAGTTATATGGAGAAACAGGATGAAAAGATTTTTCTCTCAGCTGTGCTCCCCGAGAATGAGAGTTCAGTCTCTCCTTGTCTCATAGATGTGGGTGAAAAGGAGAAAGCTGAATAGGGAATAGGCAAAACCATGATGGGATTCTGCACCTAACTTGTAAAGCACTGACTGTGTCCCCATGGACCACGAATGGCTTGGAGATCACAGTCAGAGGCGCACTGAGGTGTGGCCCAGAAGAGCAAGTAGGACCTTATCTGCCTTTGCAGAGACATAGTAGAACACAGGTTGAAAAAACATTTCTGTGTTAGGCATTGCTCAGTATTCAAAGGATCATACAGTAGCAATCTGGCTTGCAAAGGGCAACTTCTTCACTAAAAATGCATGAACATAAAAGCACTCTTCACTAAAAATATATGAATCCCCATCACAGTGTACACCTCCACTGATATGCAGCATTCAGATGTCTCATGGGGAATTTATTCCTTTTTAATTTAATGTAATATCATATTAGAAATGCAATTAGAAGAATGCCTGTTTATATACTGCGGCAGCATCAATGAAAACAGAAGCTTCTCTGAGTGCAGTCTCACTCCACTGCTAAAAAGAAAAGGTAGGTTTTGAAATAAAAATATGGCGGAAACAGCAAAGCAGATTACCTGGCATATGACAGATATATGACATACCTCTGAATAATGCATGGAAAATAAAACTGATTAATCTTCCATCTGTTTTACAATGACCGGAATTGGCCACAATTTAAGTAAAATACAAGTGAATCAAGTGAAGATTTAATTTATACCAAGACTTAGCAAGAGTGGCATCATATTAAATACTAATTTATTACTTCAACATGTGAAAATTATCTGTTATTCAGCTTCCATCATTAATCAAATGTTAAAACCAAAGAGAGATGGGAGTTGAAAAAAATAGAAGTTGAAAAAAGAAAAGTACAAAATAGTAAGTGACCTAGAGAGTCATGATTGATATTAACTTTACAGGGGCTCTGGGCAGGAGTGAAAAAGCACCTCTGCCCCACCCCCAGTACAGACACCCACGCCCTCCACCCCAGGCAGTGGCTCTAACTCTTTGACTCTCAAGACTAGCTCTTCATATAGTATGGTCATTAATGAAAGGGAACATAGAGGCAAATTCTTCACTTCTTTCCAACATTGGTGCCAGCACTGGGGCCCACTCCTGCCCAGCACATGTAGGCAAGTGTCTGGCCAGGTGGCATTCTGCAGCACCCAGCAAAGGCAATGAGGAGCTGTGTCAGGCACTGGAAGTGGGCTGAGAGCTGAGACCGGGAACCACATTGAGCACATATTGTCTTCCGGCCAAGCTGACCACAGGATAATCAATAATACAAGAGAATAAGCATGAGACCTCTTTGAAGGAAACTGGAGGCAGCACATCTTCCAGGAGTAGAAAAACACCCCAGCAGTAACTGAGGGCTTGAGATGGGAAGCAAGTAAGAGTCTCCATCCTGAGGACATATTGCACATGGAATGGGATTATTCAATATATTTAAGACGATACTAACAGCAATAAAACAGCAGGACAAAAAGGAGCCTGAGGTACATATAAATTAATATAAATTAATATAAAAGTCTGCTCAGGTCCAAGAGGGATGGCTTAAAGCTGAAATGTAACTAAGAAAGCACCAGTTGCAAAACCAGATCAAAGATGATGAATGACATAAGAAATAGGGGGAATTAAGAAGCACATCTGTTGATTTGAGTGTGGTTCACTATAAAATACACACATTAAAGACAAAGTTCTCCAGAAATCAGAGATCCTGATTTTGAATAAGGAGGGTAAAAACTACATCTCTGCACCTGTTCTTGTATTTTCAGTGCTCCCATATTCACTTTGAATCACACAGAATCACAGAAAATNCTATGGGAAGCACAAACATAGGAGGCACTGAGATAATTTTATCTGTTCAGATCTAATAGTAATTTTTCATCCAGGCACCTCTGAGCTATCAAACTGTAATCAGCAGTGACTCCTGAAATCCTGAGCAGCCATGACCCATCGCCACACTCAGATGCAGCCTGGAGAAACACCACTGATGAAAGAAGCAGTGAGGAGTATCCAAGGGCATGAGGTACAGATGGAGCAGAAGTGGGGGGTGTCACACGGCAGTTTTGAGGGAAGCAAGGGAAGAGGACAAACCAAAACCAATTCACAATACTGACCTGTTTCAATGTCTCCAGCGCCTGAGGAAACATGTCTTGACTGTACTGTAGTTTGCCCACTCGCATCAGCTGTACAGCCCTCAGGGGATGGAAACCAGGATAATACAGTCTGTAGAGAAAAAAAAGGAAAACGTGTCACCATCAGCTCTCACCTTCACAGTCACTGCCTCTGCTGAGAGCTATTAGGGTGGGACTGCAAAGTCATTGTGAATGTTAATAAGGTACTCAGAGAAAATTAGCTGCAATACTGAGAAGCATGAAATACTGAAGGGAATTGGCAAATTATTACTCTCCATCTCAGAGGAATGCCTTTAACATTATCCTCTTAGAAAGTGACGGGAGTGGGATTATTTAATTCACTACTTGTGGGTAATACAATAGCATTTACTCTACTTAGTGTTGCAAACAGAGGTCCTTTGCAATCTCAGGTCTCTGGAGAGGCATAATTTTAAGGTGAAACTTCATCAGGGAACCCAGTCCTGGATCCTCCAAGATGAAAGAATGGTACTGCAGGGAAGCCAGGTATGTAATAGTGAGGCCACTGTTTCTGAGGCTTTGTTTGCTGCTCTCTGTTGCAGAACGTACTGGTTCTGCACATTCAAGGAAACATCTCAGACTTGGTTTCTGCATCAAGACAAGGTATCTGCTGGTATGAGAATACACTCCCATTCTTACTTGACTGATTTCACAGACGCAAAAGTTCTGTTAAAAAAACCCCCAAAACAATCAAAACCAGTATAATGCTCTTTTTTCTAGGAAGTAGATGCAGAGCAATATCATTGTTAATTCCTCTCAAGATGTTCTTGAAGTGTCCATGCTTTTCATGGTGGCTACTCCACATTTTCAAATTTCACTGGCATTTGGTTCACCACACCTAGATCTCACCTCAGCCCTGTGTCCTGGATATGGAGAGCATGGCATCTTAGGTGAGCAACTTGGGGGCTGCAGAAGGTCATGCATGTAACTTGCCTGGAACTGGCCATCAAGAAACATGAGATGAGGGAACACACTTGGAAGTCAAGTCACCCACAAAAGACCTTATATTTCTTTTTGACTAACTATTACAGAATCACAGAACTGTTATGTTTGGAAAGGACCTCTGGAGATCATTGAGTCCAACCTCCCTTTCAAGGCAGGGTCACCTAAGCAGGTTACACAGGAACACATCCAGATGGGTTTTGAAAATCTCCAGACAGGGAGACTCCAAGTACTCCCTGGGCAGCCTGTTCCAGTGTTCTGCCAACGTCAGTGTAAGGAAGTTCTTCCTCATGCTGAGGTTTATGGCCTTCGTCCTGTTGCTGGGCACCATCAAAAAGAGTCTGCCACCATCCTCTTGATCCCTTTGAGATAATTATATGTATTGGCAAGATCCCCTCTCAGTCTTCACTTCTCCAGACAAAACAGGCTCAGCTCCCTCAGTCTGTCCTCACAAGAGATGCTCCAGGCTCCTAACCATCTTTGTGACCCTCTGCAGTGACCATCTCCAGTTTATCCTTGTCTTTCTTGTACTGAAAAGCCCAGAACTGGACACAGTACACTAGATGTGGCCTCCCTAGGGCCATGTAGAGGGGCAGGATCACCTCCTTCAACCTGCTGGCCACACTCTTCCTCATGCATCCCAGGATACCATTGACCCTCCTGGCAGCAAGGGCACATGGCTGGCTCATACTCAATTTGTCATTCACCAGGACTCCAAGGTTCTTCTCCATGGAGCTGCTTTCTAGTAGGTCTGCCACCATCCTGTGCTGGTTATTCTTGGGGTTATTCCTCTCTAGGTGCAGGACTCTGCACTTGCCCTTGTACAACCTCATCAGGTTTCTTTCCACCCAACTGTCCAGCCTATCAAGGTCCCAATGAATGACAGCACAGCTTTCAGGTATATCAGCCACCTCTCCCAGTTTCTTATCACCAGCAGACTTGCTTGAGGGTCTATTCATGGAGGTTGTTGATAAACACCTTGAACAAGATTGGAGCCAGTAGTGATCCCTGGGGAACTCCACTGACAGACTATGCAAATGAAAGGATCAAAGCCCTTAAGCATGAGTCACCAAAGACAAACATCCTACTTGATCAAAGAGTGTTTTATTTCCTCAAGCACACCACTGGTGTACTTGAGGAGTGTCTAAAATACACAAAATGTGTCTCAATAATACTTCCAAAATCTATTTTAGGAAGTATATTTTTTGCATGTTTATGCCACCATCAAAGTTCAGAGTAATTGCCAATCATTGCAATCAGAAGGACATTTAAATCTTCATGAATATGATTGAATGCATGCTAAGACACTAAATGATGCAAATTTGTACAATGTATAGGAATTTTCTAATGTCTGTGTACAAATGAGTAAGTTATCTTTCTCCTTATGTTTTCACTTACAAAAAGGCAAACACAATTAAATACAAGTAATTGTTTAAATGGCAGTGTATCTGGCTGTCATTATAAATATCAAATTAAGATGTGTAGACATAATGACAAATGTTTTCACATCCCAAACCCCCTATTCCACTGATCTCACACAGTTTCAGTGAAGACATAGAGAAATACATGGGAAGCATGCCTGGCAGGATCTCAGCAGCAACAGCTTTTGATCTGCCAAAGCCTCTCATGAAGCAGCAGAAGCCAATTCCTCAATGAGAATAATCTATCCTGAATTGCCACAAGCACCTCCTGCTCAGACCCCTTGCGGGTTGCAGTTCAAAAAAGGTTGGAGAGCCACCAGACAAGAGAGAAGAAAAATGATAGCACTTAGCCCAATCTGACCACTCAGGAACTTCAAGCATCTGGTCAAAGAAACACCAGAAAATTATCAGGAGGTTTATTTTTAGATTTTGTTTCTGCTTGTTATATCAGCATGCTATCTGCTACTAACGAAACAGGGAGGAAATGCAACTAAGAGGTTTTGGTGTGAATTAGTGAAGAGTAATAGAAATTCCAGCACTAACACAGCACAAATGGAAGTAATGAGCACATGCACAATTCTGTGAAAATTGAAAAGAAAATGTCTATATTATTGCATCCTTCTGACCTTGCCTGTGACTTCTTTAAAGGAAGGAGTAAAAAGGTCATTCCCTCTCTTCTGCACTACCAAAATACCAGACTGCCAGGGGAAGGATCATGGCCAGAGGAGAAGGTGCCAGGGAGACAAAGACTTCTGCATGAGATGATAACTCATCTTTGCAGGCCCCATTGGGCTATCTCTGCTTTATCTTGACAGCTCTGATTCTTTTGCCACTGTTCCTTTATGGTCCCTTCACATCTATTTCATTTCACACCTTTACCCTTCATCCTATCAGCCACTTTTTAAATCTCTCTTTCCTCCCTTTTGATCATCCCTTCCTCAGAAGGTTATTCCTTCTGAATAACCCAGCCACATTGGTGCCTGCTAAACTTCACATGGATCCATCGGAATTCAGGATATGCCCCTCTATGCAAACATGTTTCTTGCTATAGATCATTCACCTGCAGTCAATAAAGATCTAGGATTGTGCTATACACAATACCAGAGTAAACAGGCAGCAATTTAGCAATGTCAGCTGCTTGGCCCAAACTACCACTCATAAACTAAGGCAAGTGAAAACTTAATATGAGGACAGAGAAATAAAGTGCGCAAAATGAAGAGCCCTGTGGTCATAAATATTTACAAAGCTATTTTACTGAGCTGATTTATACTCTGATCTCATGCATATACACAGTTACATTTTGCAAGTCTTAAAATAGACATTGGAAACAACTGTTTACTCAGAGGTGACCTCATTGCTGTTTACAATTACCTGAAGGGAGGTTGCAGTTGAGTGAGTGTAAATCTCTTCTCTCAGGCTGCCAGCACCAGAACAAGAGGACATGGCCTTAAGCAGTGCCAGGGGAGGTTTAGACAGGATGTTAGGAAGAGCTTTTTCACAGAGAGAGTGATCGCTCATTGGAATGGTCTGCCCAGGGAGGTGGTGGAGTCACCATCCCTGGAGGTGTTTAAGAGAGGACTGGATGAAGAACTCATTGAAATGGTCTAGATAATGGGATGGCATAGGGAATTAGGTTATATAATAAAACAAAATGATGATGACATTACCCTGAGATTAGCTCAGATGGACAAAACATGGTGTTCCTGGCAGCAGGGTTGGGGGTTTGATCCCTGTATGGGCATTCACTTCAGAGTTGGACTCGATGATCCTTGTGGGTCCCTTCCAGCTCAGAATATTCTGTGTTTCTGTGATCATATTCTTGGAACACCTTTTATGGAAGCATATCCATTGAGTGAGTTTACTAGAGAAATGCAGGCAACTTGCAGCTTTTCTGGGAGATGTGCAAGTGGGGAAAATGCTGCTGGCTTCTTCAAGACATCCCCAGGATTCAATATTATTCATATTACACTAGCAAGACAGAAAGAACTAAGAAATAACATCAGGTACTTGTGAGCCAATTTATTATCCCTATGTATTGCTCTGAACAAAACAAAGTAGATAGATATAAGAATAAGGAAGACATTTACCAGCCAAGGAACAGTAGCTAAAGACTGTCAACAAGAGACTAAGATTACTATAGAGAAATACATGCTGTAAAATGTGTTACAGCTTGGGAAGAGGAGGATTTCAATCTGAAAAGGGTTTTGTGAGAATTACCAAGGCCTGAGGGACAGGAAGACGAATAGTAATATACTGAAAGCTGAAATAAAGATAGGTAGTTCTGTGGAGTGATGTTTCCTGGCCCTTGGCACTGGTCAATGCCCAGTAGATCACTTGCAAAGAGAGATTAAACAAAATACAACTAACAAATAAAGCTGTGCTGCAAACAAGAGAACTGGAGAAAGGCTGAGAAAGATCTGTACATTGTCATATCCTCTGCTTATATAAGGCAGCACAGCTTTTTTCCCCATCTATGCACAACAGCATCCATGCTGGCCTGCTCCTCCAGCCTGCCCTCCTGGTTTCCTCAGCATGGTGTCTTCTGCAAACCCCACAGGCGCACCTTCTGTTACCTCCTCCAGGTCACTGATAAAGACGTTAAACAGGATGAGACCCAAGACAGTCTGCTGTGTTACCCCACTGGTGTTGGAATCCACAGACTGTGCAACCCAACAACCATGTCTTCTCACCCCCGCCACTCAACAAATCTTTTTCCTATCTAGCTCTCTACTCACCTGAACTGTAACATCCTAACTTGCATCTTCTCAACCTTGCAAAGGTGACAGTGAGCAAGATAGCCAGCTCCCTCAGTGCCTTTTCTTGACCTAACTATCAGGTCTAATGGATTTGCAGCAGTCACGGGTCAGGCAACAAGGCAACATCTAGTTTACTATTCAAAACCATAAGTGCAAGCTATTTCCCAGTCTTCAGGTAGCTTGCACCAGTGTTTCACTGTTCCAGGCACCAGCAGTTCCTGCATTTCATTCACAAAACATGAGGATACAAATTTTCACTAGGCAAAGAAATGTACCATATTTTGTAAAGCAATAGCTGCTTCTAATACACCACAAAATCGATTGCTCCTATTCATAATTCAGCCTCAAGGTTTACCTTGATTAACCCGCAGAGCAGTCACCGATCATAGACTTTATAAAGAAAAATATGTTTTTCTTCATTCTGTGTAATATCTCTGAATCTCTACAAGCAATCCCTTGTGTTCTCATGTAAAGGACAGCATAAAACCCACAAGTCTTGACAAAATTTAGCTCACTCCTTTTATTTCTTAATATTGTAGTTACATTAATTCCACTCATCTCTGATTACAGCGTAAAGAATCAGAGTTTTTGTGTTCTCTTGTGAATTAAAGCCTAATATTAAAAAAAGTAAGGTTCTGAAAAATCACTGACATTCCTCTTGACTCATAATTTAAAATAGATAGATGCCCACCATTTCTTGTAAATCAGTTTGTGGGGCTTACGTTTACACTGTTGTAATTAGAAGCAGGCAGGATTTATATAGCCTGAAATTAGGGTTTGAAATGCAAATGTTACAAGGCTCTTTAATACTGTGACATGTAAAAAGTGATGGTATACCTGATTGTAAATTGGTTTGCAGTACCTTTCAGTGCAAGTAAATATGACAGTATAAAAAAGACATAGACCAGCAATAGAGAAGGGATTAAGAGGCTCCTGGGCTTCAGCAAAGGTGGTGAGCAGAATGCAAAGAGGACAGCATCAGCCTCACAACAGAAACATACACCACAAATACAGCACCCAATAAGTCCAACCTTTTTTGCTCTCTCTGACTTGTTCTTGATTTCTGAACTGCTCAGTATGTCAGTACACTCATTAGAGCCGTTCACTGAACTGTAGCCTAGGAATTTTTTTAATGTTGTCCAGTTTTTTGGGTTTTTCATTAGTCAGTGATCTGAAACTGGCCATCTAATTCACATATTACGTATTTCTAATCCTTGGCTGAGATGATCAATGGGTTCTGAATATGGGAATTACAAGAAATATTTCTGTGACAAATTTAAGAACACATTTGTGCTAAATTATGAAACATTCAGTATCTATCAAGATCTCCAGGTATGAACCAGTTACTTTATGAATAGTCAAAGAAATCACATGCCTTAGGAACAAAAGACAGGTAAACTAACTGTACTCATTTAGGACAGTTTACAGATCTTAATGCCAAAGGTGCTGTAGCTGTTCAGTCTGATCTTCTACACAGAATTTCACCTAGCAATTTCTGCTCCAAAACCAGTAATCTGAGGCTGAAGTAGTGCTTAAGAAGAAATAAGAAAATAATCGTAAGCAGTTTTAGATGTATTTTGATTTTTATTCTTTTTAATGAGCACAAGCCCTGTGTAAGAGTTTTGCTTGGAATGAGAAAGGATGCAGGCCTATTTTTAGAGAAAGCGGGAATGTGTCATTGATACTAGACTAACTGACTGTTTTGCATGCTATGTATTAGAAGTCTGGTTGGAACTTTAAATTTTTTAAGGGCAATATATCTACATAAATCTGCATAAAATCTTTAATGGCCTCTGTGAAAGTCTTGCAAACAAATACTGGTCTGGGTTTCATATTAATATTGCATTTTTCTGGGAATAATAATGATGTTAACTTGTTATTCTTTCTGACTTCTCTTTATATGTTTTTCTCACTCTCCTTTCCTTTTCTTTCTTCTCACCTTGCCTTCCCTTCTTCCTATTTACCATGGACGATCAGGTAAGTTTAAATCAGATCAGTATTCCACAACTCCCCTTACACTTTCTGCAGCAGCCATGTTATTTTTGGAGTAGAAGACTAAATCCTTTACCTGTGGCAGACCTGATGTACTCCAGTTGTCCTGAAATGTTTATTGTCCATTTTATCTCCCCATCACAGTGTTTCACAGAGATGATGAAAGCATCACTAAGCAGTTTAATGCTGGCATCAGTCTTTTCCATTTTTTCCCAGATTTGACCTCTCTCACTTGGATTTTGGGATCAGCTGCACAGCACTAGCAGGGAGGTTTTCCCAGGGCTAACAGCTACTGCACATCCCTAAAGCATTACAAAGAAGCTCCGCCACCAGTGAGAAAATGGAAGTAGTTTGAAATAGTAGAAGTTTTATGCTGGAAAGTCTCTTACAAACTAAAGCAGGAGAAGTTACTTTCTGCAATTAATATGCAAACCTTTAACCACTCCAAAGAGTCTTCTTCTGGTTTAACCAAATAACAGCAGAAAGTCGGCATCATTTTCTTGAACAGCTGAGGCACTATCAGTAGAGATGTGCAGACTTAACACCTCTGATCAGAGTTCATTTGGAAGTCTCCATACTCTTACAAATATATCCTGGCTGTACATTTTTGCGGTCTAATTTATATGTAGTCTCTCTCATTTTGTATTGGCAAAACTCTTGGGTATCCTCACCACTGAGATTTTCACCAATGACCACAAATTGTGTACAAGGCTCAGCATACTAAGCAGTAAAGTGTACAGCATGACAGACTTTGTTCTGCACAAATAAGATATGGAGGCCAAGGTAAATGAAAGGGTTTATCCAATGTTACAAGATAAAATCTCTGGGAAAGCCAGAAGTTAAATCTAGACCTCATTGTAACTTTAGGGTGGCTATTGGTTCATACAGAGTCTGATTCTTGTGTCTATGCTGTCTTGTCTATATCACAGTATCACAGTATCACACAGAATCACAGAATATTATGAGTTGGAAGGGACCCACAAGGATCATCTAGTCCAACTCACCATCTAACACCCATACAGAGACCGAGAGCACATCCCAGAGCGGTAACACCAACCTAGATCCCTCACAGTCTGGCAGGCCACTCCGAGCTGGAAGGGGCCCAGGATCATCCAGCCCTACACCCCCCAGGCTTGCAAGATTTAAGGGCTGAACTTTACCCTTTTGCCACAGGGGTTTTCTACAGTCTTTGTAAAATCTAAAGGATATTTTGCTTGCTACTTATTAATCATTACACAAACATTTTAGTGTACTTTCAAATAGTGTTGTTCTTACGCACTGGAATAATGTAACAACAGACTAAGCATTTCAAGATTACTGTTACCAGACCACGAATCTTTGGCTTTTTCTAAAAGGAGTAAGGTTTTACTTTGGTTTGAAGGCTACTGATAAAATTTCAAAAATACTGTATGTGACAGAACTTAAGCACTGCTGATCACAGTATAGATAAGGCTGGAAAGGACCTTGAAGATCATCTAATCCAACCTATAATCCAACTAACCTATCATATACATCTAGATCATATCACTCAGCACCTCGTCCAGCCTCCCCTTGAACACATCCAGGGTTGGTGACTCAACCACCTCTGCAGGCAACCCTTTCCACATCCGAATCATTCTTTCAGTAAAAAACCTTGTCCTAATATCAAGTCTAAACTTTCCCTGCTGAAGCTTAAGACTATCTCGTCCTGTCCCCAGAGACCAAGGAAAAAAAGACCAACCCCTGCCTGGCTACAACCTCCTTTTAGATAGTTATAGACAGCAATAAGGTCACCCCTGAGCCTCCTCTTTTCTAGGCTAAACAGACCCAGCTCCTTCAACCTCTCCTCATAAGGCTTATCTTCAAGCCCCTTTACCATCCTAGCTGCCCTTCTCTGAACTTGTTCCAGCACCTCGACATC
>WEKX01027797.1:57839-78168 GCA_013390025.1 Pitta sordida
TCCTGAGGACAAACGACCCTACTGTTGAAGACAGAGGCAAAGGAGGCATTGAGTACCTCTGCCTTATCCTCGTCCCTAGTCACTAAATTTCCCTCCACATCAAGTAAGGAGTGGAGTTTATTACTGACCTTCTTTTTTCCATTGATATATTTATAAAAATATTTATATGTCTGCCTCTTAAAATCCAAATGAAAGTAATTGTAGTTTTATAGGCCTAACAGGCTTGCTGTAATTTGCAAAAAACACATAGAGACAGTAACCTTCATTTAAACATTTTTGTGCCAGACTGCCAACTTATTTTTCTGATTCTTTTCCTTCTATTCTGTTGTCACTCGAGAAATGTCCTGTTATTTCAGTGAAACAACTGCCTCTGGTAACAGTTCAAGATTCAGATCTTTGAAATAATAGTTCTAAATATTTTTCATCACATCTGCATCTCATATTGTTCCATTACTGCTTGTTTCAGTAATTTAATTGATGTGATCAAATAAGCCATCATACTTCATAATTTACGGAATTCTTAAGAAATGTCAGCTATCCATCTCAGAATTTTTTTCTCTCTGGCTGCTGATCATTCTGCCAAATTCCTTATGATGATAATTTATGTCAGATTAAAATGGATATTTTTCGAGATGTTGACTTTGCCAAAATTTGAATGATAACTCCAATAAAATGAAAAAAGGGATATAAAATGCAATTTTAATCTTGGCTTTTGATCTAACTCACCCACTTAAAATGCTAACTGTCTCTGAACTGTTCACTTCAATGGTCTGTTCTCTTCTGTTAATATGAGATGTTGAGGAAAGAAAGGGTACTCAATCTGGAATGGAAGTAGGAAGAGATTTTATATATATTCTCTCTGTCCTGGCTGAGCTTCAAAACATCTTGTAGCTCTTTGGGGTTTTTTGTCATGAGTTCACCACCTTTACAGATAAAGATGGCAGTATAGGCTGTCAGATAGGAACATACTGCCTCAGTCCTTCAGAAGAGTAAGAGATTAAGATCAAGAATTTAGTTCAAAGGAATTATAAAAAGATTTTAAAAGCCTTACAGAGTACATTGGGAGAATGCCAGAATACACAAGAAGGGTAGGAAAGACAGCCCAGGAACAATGGGAAAGCTAATTAAAGAGAACATGCATGGGAAGAGAAGTGGAAAAAAAAGAAAGAAAAATGTACACCAGAGACACTGTAATTTGTGACAAAGATCTTGGCGTCATCTTCTCCTCCAGCAATGAACCCATGACCAGCTGCTGATGTTACAAAAAATGGCTCACCTTCCATATCTCATAGAGATGAGAATACAAAATTGCAGGTACAATAAATTCAAGTTTAGACTCTGGTTTTCTTACAGCAAATCACAAATCTGTATGTTCTTATGATCTCTCTTCTTGAGCCACAGAGTGACAGGAAAATGAAAATCACTGCTGGATCCCTATGCAAGTTATATATAACTTTCCTCTACTTGATTCCCTCTGCTATGATATGAACATCCCAGTATCAAAGCCACACACATTTAGTAACTACTATGCCAGCAAATCTTGGAGAAGTCATGAGTGTGTGTGTAAGCACAAACTGCAGAAGGAAGGACACAGCTGGCAGTACTGACATCTTCTATGCAAAATATATTCTCCCCACTCACCAGTATCTGAGATCACCTCCGAAGACTGTTGTAATACAGAAGACTGATAACATGCAAGTTAGATCCCTGATTTAAGCGGTAGTATCAAATTGCCTTGTTTCCTCTTCTATTGCATCTCCAGATAATTCTCCAGAGAAACTTTCAGGAGCATTGCAATGACTCACTGTTTAGAGGGATGATTACAAACACCAGTTTCAGAGAGGATGAATGAAATGTGAGAGACACTCTTCTCAGGACAGCTGTGGGTCAGAGAAGAATCAAAGCAGCATGATCTTTAGCCGGAATTCTGTCCCTTTTGACTTCTGGAGACTACAGAGTTATGGTTTGCTTTGATTTTTTTAGTGCACATAAGTCAGTGTTTTAGTAGGCACTTATATACACAGTGATGGGTTTTGAAGTACTGTGTATAATTTGAGAAATGGATCTTGGCTTTAGAATGGGTATTTCTGTAAAAACATTAGCACAGTGAACATTATGGTCAGAAAAGCAAAAGTAATATTACGATACTTTCAAGAAAATAAAAGAAAAGAGAGAAGTGCTGTAAAAATACATCTCACTTCTATGCCTTGAGTATTGTATGTAATTCTGATCCTGTCAACTCAAAAGAATTCAGTAGAAAGGTATAGACGGGGTGATAAGGATAGTTAGAGGCAGTGCAATGAAAGAGTTAAATCAACAATTCAGGACAAGTCTGCCAAAGAAATTACTGTGACAGGATGTGATGGATCTAAAAAAATCACATGTAACAGGGAAAGGGCAAATGCCTCTCATAATGCCCCAAAATATCAACCAAACCAAGAACTGGCACATTTAGACTAAACAAGGCGTTCTGTCTCATTAGGACACTGGTTGAATTATCAACTCAGTATCTCAATGTGTGATTTCTGATAAAAAAGCAAATGGATAATCAAGTCAGGTTCATATTTTCTTCTTGCATGGCTCCATAATCTGGCATGTTACAGTCCTCCTGTGACCACAAAATCTTCCCTGTCTGCTATGTATTTCCAGAAGAAAAGCTTCCAGCTTAGAACAGATGGAATGGTGAAAGGACACAGAAATGCTTTTTTTTTTGTATCTTCCCAAAACTGCCTCTTTCTTACCCAGTTTCTTATCCGCCTTGTAATTTTTGCACAAATTACCTACTAGAATGGTGGTAACTCTATAATGTTCCATTGGATTCTTTATTGAAGCTTAGTTCTGTGATATTCTCTTGCATTTAAATTATATTGTTATATAAAAATAGAGTCTTGCATGGTCCATTTTTAGCAAATCTGGTTTTGGGGTTCTTTTACAGCACTTTGCATTTCTTTCACTTTTCCCCCCCTTCATAATTTGCCTTAAATATTTGAGCTGATGACCCTCTAGACCTAGATGACCTCTGATGTGCGGATGTTCTTTGAATATCACTTTTGCTTTGGAAGTGCAGTGTACCATGTCCATAGCTAACAGAGAAACTATTTGAATGTGGAAAGGAATTTACTGTGTATCCAATTAACAAGATGCTCCTTTTTGCTTTGTGACATTATGTGCCATTGCTGTTCCCTGACTAATCCTTCCCTTTACCTGTTTGCACTAAGAAACACACTGGCATTGTTTCTCAATAGAATTTCATGTTAATGCCAATATGGGGTTATGTTAGAAAGCGAGACCAGCTATGTCTCTGTCCCACAATCTTCACACCAGTAAGATGTTGTTTCACTGTCATTCCAACAGCAGATATCAGATACAGCTCAATGTGTAGTGACTTCTGATTTCCTTTGGTAGCTGTTAGATCTAATGATATTGCCAGTGTCTGGATGGCTCATTGGCTCATTTTTGACCATACAGACACTTTGCAGGCTCATCTTTTATACAACTTTTTTTTTTTTTTTGCTTTCTCCCACCATACTGTCACCTTTCAAAAATTGTCAGGACTGTGCTATACCAACTGCCATTTCACTTTGTCTTTCTTCTTGGATACTTACCGTCAAAAATACAGCAACAATAACAGCTGAATTAGCATTTACAAAATTCAGTGACATTCTTATGCATGACATATTACCAGTGTGTCTGAACAGGAATGCCATTGCCTGATGTCAGGTATCTCATTTAGACAAGGAGCCATACTCTTCCTCATGTCTCAGCTTTTCCATCTGTAAGATGAGAATACTGATCTATTTATTCAGTGGAGCTGATAGGAGGGCCAAATTCTATTGTGTTCATGAAGAGCTTTGAGAGCTCAATGGGAGGATTCTGTAGAAGTTCAAAATATTAGTAATAGTTTTGAAAAGAATGTCAAATCCTTGTTAAGCTACACAGTTAAAACATGACAGCTAAACAAGAGCATCTGGCTCAACTGGAGAACATGTAATTCCATCCAGTTGCTCAGCTGGCTAGAAAATTTCTTGCATGACCCAAAAAGCATGTAAATGGTTCCAGAGCTTCCTAGGAAATAAAACAATCTGGAATAAAGTGGAGGGAGAAAACAGCATCCTTTACAGAAAAAAAAAAAAAAAAAAGGAGACCAACCATCAACTTTATGAACAGCAAACATGAGCAATAATCTCTCCCAGGCTCTAAAGTGATACCTGAAATGCTTGCTGAATAGAAGGGAGAGATTTTTTTCAGGAAACACCAAAATGTCACTTTACAGCATAGAAAACTGTGGGGTATTTCAAATGACCAAAGCATGTTTGAATTTCCTGTTTATAATTAAAATTAGCATGTTCACTGAGAAAGCATTTTTCAAGGAAAGCCAGGTTTGCTGTACACCTTAATTAATGGGTACATTGTATCTTGTCAGAACAGGCAGGAGGTAAAAATGTTTTAAGAGAACTTATCAATCCACCATTTTGTAATCATACATTATTGTCCTGAAAGATTCTGAAGTTTTTCAAAATTATAACTTGTCCCGGTGTCAATTAAGACGAAGTATGAATTGAATTTAGAAATACCTGAATAATATATATGGAGAGAAATAAGAACTTTACTGGGACAAAGAAAAAAAATAATATAACAAATATATATATATGTTTGAACAACAACAATAAGAGTATAAAAACCAATGGAACAATGACAACTGTAGACAGCTGGGAAAAAAAGCACAAGGGGAATGCCTAGTTCAAGGGAAAAACAGGGCACCTCCAGGATTCCAGGGGCAGGGGAATAGGGTTCACGCTCTTACTCTACCAGTGGAGTAAGAGCCAGTGATCCTTTCCTGAAATGTCCAAGGGGCTGCAGGGAGACTCAGTGGTCAGCAGGGGGAAGGCTCTACTGAGATGAGGAGTCAAAGGTCCAAGCGGTCCTGGGAAAAATAGTGGCGGCAGAGATCAGAGGCAAAAAACAATGTTTCCTCAGTCCAGAAGGTCCATGAACCTCCTTCTGTGAGCCCCAGCATCTGTACTTATAGGGCCTTGGGCCCCTCCCATGTCACATGCCTTGTGGGCATGTCTTCACATGCCATTGGCCATCACTCAGCCTGCCATGGCCCTCAGGCCCCTCCCCTAGTCACATGCCTTGCCAGGAAGGGAAGATAAGACACAGGATCCTCCATTGTTTGTCAGGTGAAAAGGAGAAAGCCCCTCCCCTGGCCACATGCCTTGCAGGGGAGGGAAGGGGAGATAAGATGAGAAATCTATTGTCTGTGCCAGTAAAAAGGAGAAAAGTTTTACGACAGAAAAATTGGGCTCTCCCCATGACATAGCTGGCTACAGTTATGTGGCCCAACCACTCAGACCTTGTTTAGAGATATCTGAGACAGATATGAAAGATACTCTTCAATAGGCACTTTGCATCAAATTTTGTCAGTATGAGCTTTTGGATTGCATTTCTGGACTAGGTCCATGTCTTGACATGATGAGGATATATTTCTATAGGCAAGATAAGGGATGAACAATTCATTTAAAGTGCAAAGTTAGGGAAAATTAGCAGAATTCAGGGATCTGCTGAATAAATCTCCTGTGTAAAAACAGAAACAAAGTGTTCCCAGACTGAAAATATGGAGCATAATACGCAGGAATCCAGTTCCCACAGAATTAGCTGGTTTTTCTTCCACTTAGTGGCTACTGTATAAAAATACATGATGAGTCTCTTGGAAGGATGTTTTCTTCAATCATGAGAACTCCAGCCCTTGTGAGAGAAGCCATGAAAGGGCAGCCACCTCTCCAGGGCAGACCACAAGTGCAATGGTTGAACATGACACTGAAGCATACGGCTTTGAGGCCATTGGGAAAAAAACAAAACAAAACCAAGAACTCCACCCATCAACCATACAAAAAAAAAATCCCTAGAAGCTGCACAGGAAATCCTATGGAGTTACTTGACAGGGACCTGATTAGTCCAGCCCTTAAAATAATATTTGCTTAGACACCAAAGGAGGTGCAGACATTTCATATTCAACCTCCTTTCCCTAGATGCCATGGACAGACACCCCATGGTGCAGCACACTTCTAGCAAGAATCCTCTGAAACAATCTGACAAATGTTTCCCTTGTACCCCACTCACTGAGAGCCATATAGGCACAAAACAAGAGCTACAACTGCACTATCATGCCTAAAGCACATGAGTAAACGGCTGATAACAGTCTAAAATTACAAAACAGTGAGCAACCACATTCTCTCTCAGACAATTGTGCAGAGGCAATTACCACATTGATTTATGGATGAGTGGGGGTGGAGGAGGGGAAATGAGCAATAGAAACATATATGGACTCCATTAAGTATTATTTTTTCTATCAAATGTTAGTTGGGTCCTATTGAGATAAAGAAAGACTCTGTAACTCTTGGCCCACAGTTCCCCAGTAGATGATTTCTCCACAATGAGACAACAGTTCTAGCTCAAATATTAGCCAGCACATAGGGAAGAGCTCCAACAAGCTGTTGTGCAAGCGATGTCAGGATAATCAATCCATGGGTCCTGCACAACTATTTCGTTCTATGGCCCATATTATACCCCTTTGTTGGCTCTGACATAGTATTTACTATTGGCTTCCCATTACATGTACCCTCTGTGTCTCAGGCAGAACTCCAGTCTATCTCACAACTCATTATTTCAAACAGTAAGAAGAAATTCCCTTTTCTCCCTCTTCATGGATACTTGTCTCCTATTTTCTACTCTGTTTCCCTCTTCTCGTTTTTGCACCTTTCTTTCATGGTTTCTCTGTCCTTACCCTTACATTTTCTTCTTTCAGTATTCTCTATCCTAGCAAGCTGCTTTTCTTCCCCTCTAACCAACTCTTCTAATATTTTATTCATATTTAGTATTTTTTTTCACTCCAGGCTCTTCTCTACCTACATATAACTAAAGTGGCAAGTCCTGTGGAGGCTGATTGATCACTAGGATATGCAACATGCAGGATATACATCTTTGAAGCAAGTGCTAGACCACTAACAGTTGTTTCAAAGTAAACTCTTTTCACATGCTGCAAATCACATGTTAAGACATGCAATGTTGTATTCTGCATAAAGCCTCAGGAAACTACCCATTGATCTACGATATGTCCATTAATCTCTGCAGCCTAAAGGGCATCTTTCTAAATTGGTGCAGGAGCCAGCCATGAGAAGAAATTTGTCAATACCCTTTTGTGAGGCACAGGAAAACCACAGACTGAGTCTTTGCTATTAAATGTGAATCCATAGAAGGAGGCAGGCATCGAAATTGAAAATGTTTACTTGCCTCAGGCAAAAATAAAATGTCATGGCTCCTTCTGATTTTGCAAAGTAGCACAATTTGATTGTCAATGCCCGATTTCTCTGAAATATGGCTTAGATACCTCTTGTCTTTCACAGCATCCATTCTGATGATTCTTGTATCACTTACAAGTTTATATTTCATGCTGGACCAGATGTATCTTAACAGAGTGCAGAAAAAGGCCTCTGATAGGTAACAGTTTGTCTCCCAGAAAAATGGAGGTCTTTCCTCGAATTGCCTTGCAGATGTACATCATGGCACTGTAAGTTTTTGTAATAAAAAGGACTTTATGCTCTCACTCAGATCTGCATTTTGTTTCTTTCTTTCTCTGCTCATACTGGTATAGGAAATAATGTTACTTGTCCCTTTCCTCCCCTTTTCCATGAAAGACCAGTTGTTAGAAAGGGCTCTACTAACTTCATCCAGGCCTTCAGCAGACTTTCTTGAGCAAAAACTAAGACACATCTTATCATAGTCCTTGATATTTAGTTCTTTACATCATCAGGAAGAGTTGGTGAAACTTGTACCTTCATCTAAAAAGGTACAACTGCTGCATTGCGACCTCTCCATTACAACCCCGCGCATTTGTGAGGAAAATTTCTCACAATTCAGTTTCGGGGATCTGCGAGGTTTCCGGGCTGACGTGCGTACAGTGCCTCTGCTTCGCCAAGGGGCGGTGCTGGCTCTCCCTGTAGGTGGGGCAGGGCCGGCCTTCTGGGGAGGGCACACGAGGAGGGCGCGCAGTTTCTCCAGCTCACAATGGCGTTTAGAGCCCTGCAGCACCATGCCTTGGTCCCTGATCCAGTCCTGTGTACTCCACTGAGACCCAGCGCAGCACCACCACAAAACATGCTGTTCCTTGTTACTCAAAGCCCAGTCAAAGACTGGGCAGTGCTGCCTGTACTGGGACAAGTGGATGTTAAAGGGAAAGAATCTCTGATACTGATGCCTCCCTCCCACCATAAGCGGCACAAGGTGTCACAGTGTTGCAAAGTTAAGGTTTTCCAGGCTCCAAGAATGCTGATCAGAGCTCAGGGACACCCCTTCCCTGCCGCAGAGACAGGGCAAGCATGCTAGGTGGCAGCAGCTGTGTCAGGATGGCGTGGGGCTGGGATGGCATGGGCATGAGTAGCGGGACAGGGGGCTGCTGGGGGGGAGCAGCGGAGTGGGGTTTGGGCTGCAAGCACATGCAGTCACAGCAGCCGCTCAGAAGCAGTGCCCTTTGCTCCCCTGTGCTGAGAGAGCCCATGGGAAGGAGCAGAAAAGTGTCCGCAGTGCTCCAGAATGCCAGGGGGTGGAGCAATGGATGTGGCCTGCATGCATATTAATGACATGCGCGTCTTTGCGAGTTTGACGTTCTGCGAGACCCCTGGCATGACCCATTCCTTGCAAAGGCGGGGGTATAACTGTATATGGCTCAGTTCTAGCCCTTACTTGATTGGTGCCATCAACTGCCATTCTTTGCCTTGAATAAAGTCCACTTTAGTACAGTGGTGAGTGTCCCCGCCTCTCATGTGGGAGACCCAGGTTCAATTCCCACCAGGGAGGCAGTGGTGCCATTCACGAGTTGGACTCAATGATCCTTGTGGGTCCCTTCCACCTCAGAATATTCTGTGATTCTGTGAATCACCAGATCAGCTCTCATCCAGATCTGCTATGAACAGGCAGTAGGGTGGATATATCTATGGCTGAGCTCCTCATTTATTTTTTCCAAGCAGCTTTGCCGCGTGTGTACTTTACCTCTTCCAGGCACATTCTAGATCCCACCCTAAAGCTGAATGACCACTGCTTTGGTATTTGATTTGGAGAACTGGCATTGCTCTCCCTCAGAAGGCACCTGGATTACAGTTGCAATTTTTTCTCTATAAATTTTATTTTAAGCTAAAAGACAACAAGTACATGAGAAGGAAACCCAAAGTTATGCATTTCTAGATGCAGTCTTTCCAGATTCAGTCTTTTTAACAGTGCACTTCCAGATCACATGTAAGAATGAAGCCAGCTTCTGAACACAAACTTATTTATCTACAACACAACAGAAGGTCTGGATAGTTTACCTATGTAAATGATGATTTTTTTATGTTACTGTAAAGTACAAATAATACTAACCATGCAAGTAAGTTTTTGCAGAACATATACCTACAGTTTACCTACGTAAATGATGATTTTTATATGTTACTGTAAAGTACAAATAATACTAACCAGGCAAGTAAGTTTTGCAGAATATATACCTTTTTTCATTGCTGTTTTGAGGCATGAAAGCAGTAGTTTCCTTAAAACTGCNTGTCCCCGCCTCTCATGTGGGAGACCCAGGTTCAATTCCCACCAGGGAGGCAGTGGTGCCATTCACGAGTTGGACTCAATGATCCTTGTGGGTCCCTTCCACCTCAGAATATTCTGTGATTCTGTGAATCACCAGATCAGCTCTCATCCAGATCTGCTATGAACAGGCAGTAGGGTGGATATATCTATGGCTGAGCTCCTCATTTATTTTTTCCAAGCAGCTTTGCCGCGTGTGTACTTTACCTCTTCCAGGCACATTCTAGATCCCACCCTAAAGCTGAATGACCACTGCTTTGGTATTTGATTTGGAGAACTGGCATTGCTCTCCCTCAGAAGGCACCTGGATTACAGTTGCAATTTTTTCTCTATAAATTTTATTTTAAGCTAAAAGACAACAAGTACATGAGAAGGAAACCCAAAGTTATGCATTTCTAGATGCAGTCTTTCCAGATTCAGTCTTTTTAACAGTGCACTTCCAGATCACATGTAAGAATGAAGCCAGCTTCTGAACACAAACTTATTTATCTACAACACAACAGAAGGTCTGGATAGTTTACCTATGTAAATGATGATTTTTTTATGTTACTGTAAAGTACAAATAATACTAACCATGCAAGTAAGTTTTTGCAGAACATATACCTACAGTTTACCTACGTAAATGATGATTTTTATATGTTACTGTAAAGTACAAATAATACTAACCAGGCAAGTAAGTTTTGCAGAATATATACCTTTTTTCATTGCTGTTTTGAGGCATGAAAGCAGTAGTTTCCTTAAAACTGCAGACTATTAACTTATCCATGACATTTGTTTATGAATATCTGGGAGCTAAGAGGGAAATTTTGCTGTGCATGGATGTACATTGACAGCATGAACACTGCCATGTAGTGAATGTGTTTCCACCATTACGTCAGTAGATTTAAAATTAATGTGTTCAGATATGCAGATTGCCTAAAAGATGAGCCTAGATAGATGAAATATACCCATTCCACTGGGGGTTTTTTTATTCCTACATGACGGAATACAGATCAAGTAATTTCGTACAGTATGTCACACAATAGTAAACAACAGACAAGATGTAATAGTTTAAGCCTGTTTCATGTGGAGAAATATATATATCAGAATACAACCATTGAACAAGAATATCTTTTTCTCAACAGGGAGACAATAACTGGACAGATTGCTGGGTTAGAGTATGGGAAAGCCTTGTTTTGTCTTCACTCCACACTTTTCACCTCTTCTTTTTCTCTCTACCTTATTAAAATTTATAAATGCTATAAAGAAAGTGTTCAGTCAAAAGAGAGTGTTCGGTCAAACCTCACTTCTATATTTGCCAGTGTACATGCAACTATCACAATTACCCCTGAGTTGACTTGATTAGAAATTATGACTGCAATATGAAACAGTTCTCCAATTACAATTTCAAATTTTCAGCACGTATAGTATAGGGACAAGCACACTGATTTTCAGGAGGAGTTTGGAAATAACTGCCATTCTTGGGGAGAAATAATTCTTTTGCATAATACCAGAGTTAGACAGCTTGTCTACCTATAGACTTTCAAGGTTAATTTGAATTCATTAATAGTGTGAATTTAAAATAATCACTTCAACCATTTTGTAGATTCAGTCATTGAAAACTAACACAGAGTTATTTCATATTTAACTTAATTTATTTCTAAAGCAAACTCAGCCAGACTGCATTAAATTGAGAAAAACACAGATATTTTAAAAGATTAATTAAAGCACTTTAAAATCTATTTAGGTTATTTAACCCTTGAGGCAGAAGCACTGGCCAAACAATGGTATACTTAAAAAAGTAAAGCCTATCTTTCTTCAGAACATTGGTCCAAAACATATGTAAAGATAAAATCCTATAATGAAGATCATGTCGTTGTCTTCTCTTTAGAATAAAATATTACATTTTTCACATACACACAGGAGGTAGCTAGAAAATTGACTAATGTGAAGAAAAAAATAGATTTATATCTTAAGATACTAAACAAATAGGGCAAAAGGTCAAAATAGATACAAGAATATATTTTGCAATATTAGGTTAATAAATGGGTTGTGCTACATTTTGATCCAAAATTGATGGTACAAGAACTATAAATTATGAAGTGTTAGTCAGAAATGGCATATTGTGCTTAATGTACTAGCAAATACTAAACTACCAACAAACACAAAATCAGTTGCTATAGTAATTCTAATCTCCACCTATGTCTCAAGAACTGTTAAGAGATGTGATGAATTATCTCCTTTACAAAATGTGTACTTTCACATAATCGTGTTTAGCGGATTTTCTTCACAATCTCCATCTGCATACTGCAAGATCACATAATGCCTCATCAGATCCAAATACGTTATTTGAATTTTTACTGAACACTGACCTTTCCAACATATATTTAATTTGTGTTTATATCTAAAATGTATCTCACAATTTCAAATATTCCACCCTGCTGGAAGGCAGCATTAAGGCAGTTTACCAGGAAAGAAGGAAACAGATAAAAAAGAATAAGAGATTTTTACAGGAAAGTGCAATAGTTAATTATTGCAAGCCTAAAAACTGGCAGCAATTTTCCCATGTGTATAAGGGCCAGTGCAGGTCCTGTACATCAATTAGGCCCACTTATAGCACATTTTAAAGGCTTAGACAGGATTTATATGGTGCGTAAGCCTGGGGCTGTCTGCATATGAATTTCATTCCCTATGAATATACCTGTCAAGACAGCTGAAATCTGAACATTAAGGAGTTTGTTAGCAAATCAAAATCTAAATTCACAGACATTGTCACCTCAGTTGCATTTGTCACTCTTCCCTTTCTCACAGCAAAACAAAGTGGTTACATGCACAAAGCGTGTGCGAGAAATAGTGGCCACAGTACTAAATTTTCTCATTTAAGCTGTCTTTAAGTGGAAGATGGATAGCATGCTCTGAAGAAAAAGATTGTTTCTCTCTGTTGCTCTCTTTAAAAGAAGAGCTTTTAGTGGTACTCAATAAAATTCATTTCTGTAACAGAAAACACAGAGCCAAAGGAATACTGCAGTAAGTCATGAGCCTTCGATCACCTGTTTTGTTCACATAAATATATGACTTAAAATGCATGATTCAATTGCGTTATACATGGAGTTGAAATTAAATCCCTGATGAGCAATTATTTAGGATTCATGGATTCTTAGTAATTACAGGTTTCTCCATTCCTTTACATTTCTGCGTTAGTCACAATTTGTAAGGAATGCAGAATCCTGAAATCTGGAACCTGTGCTTACCTCCAGAATTTAACAGAAAGAAGTTTCAATATTTTTTTATTTGAGACAGGAAATATTTTGACAAGTACCCAACTACTTAGACCTACACTAAATTATGAAATAAAGGAAAAACTACTGGAATAATTGTGTTTGTAATTCCTGGAAAAAAGTCAAAGATAACTCTTGTGGGGAATTTTCACTGAAAGCAGACAGATTTCAGGCTTTGCATTCTATCTGAATGTCTCCTATCAGAACCTATCTGATCTATTAATGATACCAGATTGGAGAAAACATTTTTTAATGATTTCATTTCTGGGCATTTTTCTCGGTAGCTCCTTATGTCTCACTTCATGCCGAATTGTCAAAATATCACCATTGCCTCATTTAAATCTCTCTTGAGAAATAACATATTCTGCAGTACCTGAGGAAAGCAGAATTTGTACCTTTTTCATCATAAGAATTCTTTATCTCCATTGTCACTGGATTATTTTGGGAAACATTGCATTCTGTCCATCTGTCTTTGAGTCTGTGCTCTGAGGTCACTTAGTGTCTTTGTGGTGTACACTACACTGCACTTTCTAAGCATTTGGGCACTAATTCCATCTCTATTGAGCCAAGCATTTAAAGTAAGTGCTTAAGCATCCACTTAGTTGACTTGTGTGGGCTTTATACATGTGTCTAAATCCTTTCCAGAGACTCCTGCAGTTGGTTCTAAAGAGTTAAATAATCAGTTCTGCTACTACACTTGAACATGACTGGAAAACTCTTATATGACAGTTAGTGTAGGATTTATCCCAAGAGTGTGTTTACGCTGGCAGCTCACAGGCATCTAAGCTTAGATGCCTGGATGGGAAGCCTAATCTTCCCAGGTTACCTACCAGTTTAGGCAGTGCACAGTCAAGGACTCCTTGAGAAGGAAATTCAGAACACTGAATTCAATTCACGCTGCTGAATATTCCCCAGCATTAATAATTCAAGAACACCTTACCAGCTCAATTTTCTGTCATGTTGGCTCAGATTCCTAACTGATTCCAAATTGAAATGAGGATACAGAAGGATTGATATTGCTTGCCATTTAGTAATCTTTGACAAATATGGAAAACTTCAGTGCAGCGCTTTTCTATAGGCACGCACACTTCCAAAGAGAGAAGCCAGCTACACAGCAAATCTCCTCTTGTATGTTTGATGTGCAAACTTCATCAACAATCTCATTTTCTAAATGCTGTAGCAGTAAATGTCTAGTGACTAAAAGCACAATTCTCAAAGGGCCACAGTTCCTAATTTCCTTGGAAAACAGACACAATCTACACCATGAAAAATTTAATGGTACTTTAACTATCAGTCAGTTGAATAGCATGAGGTATATTTGCCTTCATTTTTTAATACCTTCTGACATTTCCAGCAAATTGTAGAAAGAAATAATGGATATGTTGAGTATTCTTCCTGTCTGATTCTATCAAAATTAAGGAAAAAAAAAAAAAAGATTCAAATTCTTTTGGATCCATCATAATCCAGGGGGAACGCTAACAATAATGAATATGGATATTCGAACGCAGCTGCAGCATTCACATCTGCGGCAAGGTAATGCAAAAATTTGCCCCTTTGGTCAAGTTCTGCTACATTAAACTACTAGAAAGCTCTTGACTGTCTGACTCAAGGTTGCTTCTTTGTTTTACACTTTTTTAACAAAGCCTTAACTTCTGAAAAATATTTTCTGTTTTGCAATATTTACCTAATTTCCTTCTGCAGAGATGAAGTAATCATTCAGGAATAGCAAAGAATATTACATATATAAAGAAACACTTATGAATTTTAAAAAAAAAGATGATGACACGACCCTGAGATGTTCATGGCACCAGGGTTGTAAGTTCAATCCCTGTATGGGCATTCACTTGGGAGCTGGACTTGATGATCTTTCTGGGTCCCTTCCAATTCAGAATACTATGTGATTCTGTGAATAAAAATATTCCAGCATTTTGAAGAGTTTCATTAAATGGGTGTATAGCTAATGAAAAATTTTAAGCTGGATACAAGTGCAGTCTAGGCTGGGTTTTATACCACATCTCATATACATACAGGGGCAACTGAACAGCAGAAAAATTGACATTATATTGACAAAGCCTCCATAATGCTTAAATCTTCTTGTAATTGAAAACCAACGTATTTCAAAAAAGAGTTTCTGCTTAGCATTATGGGGAAATGGGCAAACCATCATGTCTTCATCTTGACCTCAAAGGCTTTTGTTCATGCTGATCTCCAGCACAGGAGATATATTCAATATATGCTATCATATTCAGTACATAGCACTGAGGAATTAGTAAGAATGGTGGGAGGCTTGGATGGACGGAGCGTGGTCCCATGGTTCCACGCTTGTGGGCCTGATCCCTGGGTAGGCGTTCGCTTGGGAGTTGGACTAGATGACCCTGTGAGTCCCTTCCAACTCAGAATAACCTGTGAACCGAAAGTGTGTCATAGGGAGAAATTTTTTTGTCTATCCATTCTTATTGAAAGAGGATGGAAGGAAAATATATGTGCGAAGCTTTGTGCTTCTTACCATAATAATATGTTTGACCACAGGACATATGAATTAGTTACAAATGAATATTAGTTACAAATGTAAATATCGCTCTAGGAGTGAGGAAATTTTATCTTTGGTAGATCTGCATCAGAGATAGCAGTGTGGACTGTACTATTATTATTAGCAGCAATAGCATTACTACAGCAATCCCTCGCTACTTTACGGCTCACCATTCACGGCTTCAATACATAGCATTTTTTTCTCCCTTGTCTTTACAAGTTTTGCTGAATATACCATATTTACCGCTACTTTGCTGATTTTACTCATCATGGCATCTTTCTGGAACTGACCCCCCCACGAGAGTTGAGGGATTACTGTACTCCTATTATGTTTACTATTTTTAAAGTGAGGAAGAGTTGGACTCGATGATCCTTGTGGGTCCCTTCCAACTCAGAAAATTCTGTGATTCTATGTGATTCTGTGATTCTGTGAATTAAATACTGATATGAATTATTGGAAGAACCATTGCTACTTGCCATGATAAATCCTCACAGCTGCTTTGCTGAAAAAGTACATAACACAAGAAAACACTTGGCCTCTAAGGATACAGTGCTGACAAAACTGAAATATCAAAACACTCTCACCTTATTATCACATCAAGAATTAATATACTGAAGGTCTAAATAAGGCAGAACCAGGTGTTTTCATTAGGAAATTTCAGAGGAAAGATCCTGAAAGAAACACTGTATTTTCTCCATACTCCTATATTATAGAATTATAAATATTGTAAAATTATAGCATTTTAAATGTCCTATTGTGATGAAAAGCAGAAAAGAAAACCAGGAAAATAGCACATATTTAACTATGGATTAAACATCTATTAAAGAAGAGTTATTCAACTTGATAATTGATAAATAAGGAACATTCACTGGAATGAAGTAATTTTGAGTGACATCTTGCATCTTTATATATGTTTAGAGCCCTCTAGTTCCTCTTGCAATTATTATCATGATGAAGAAGTATGAAATAAATTTGCCTTTATATCTTTTTTCTCTTTTTTCTTTTTGAGTGTGAAATGTGAGCTTTTTAATATCAGAATACGATTTTTTGAAAGGAAGAACCTTGATGTTTCATTGGCATTTTAAAATCTGACTAGAGGTTACACGGAGGTTAATATTAGTCACTGCTTTTTTACTTTTGTGTTCCTTTATTCCCACAGGTTTTCCATAAACAGCATGAATTTGCACTGGCAATACAGCATACAGAAGGAAGAGATTAGAGCATGGACAGCTGAAGAACTGTTACACGAAAAGTCAGAAACATTAGCTGGTATAGCATGAGTGTCTCTTGGAGGAGAGTAATATTCTTCCAGAGCACATGTTCTATGTATTTCCACTGTAAAGGATGACTAATCACAAAAGCACTGGTATTAAATCAGTTAGCAGAGATTAAATCCAACAAAATATGTCAAAAGTAGATGAATTTAACCTTGCAGTATTCAAGGAATGGAAACTATACCCTGGGGCACATTAGAGAAATACATGGATAGTAATTATCTAAAAGGAGATAACCAGTGTGGATTTAGAAAGGAAAGAGCCTCCCTAACTAATCTGTTTGACCTTTACCATGAAGCTAAAGACAAGGCTGATAATAGGCTCTGCAAATAAGTGCGTGTTTATATTTTCAGGAGGTCATGTGGGCATACACAACAAAGGGGTGAAAAGAAAACAGCTTTATAAAAAAACCCTGAAAACTCATAAGAAAGCACATATTGCAAGGGAATGCATTTAACCCTCCCTCACCCACTGAAGGACACATAACTGCAACACCATCCTCATGGCAAGCTTGCCAGTAATGTAAATGGCAACCAGAGAGAGCAGTACTTTTATATGTAAATAAAGGGGAAGTTATACAGAATCGACAGGAATCTTAGTATGGGCAAAATGCTGACTTGACAAACAAAGTAGATATAGTACATAAATCCCTTTCTACACTCAGCTTTCATTTTCGGTGTTTTTTTTGGGTTTTTTTAGACAGCAGATGAACCTATGGAATTCTGAAAAGAGTAACAAAGGTAACACTATTCTCTAAAAAGAACGTTTCTCTTGGACCTGCCCTTCTCATTCATGAAAGTCTGCAGGTGCTTTGTGAGGGGAATGCTCGGGCCATAGTGAAAGTCTTCTACCCTCTGACAGCCACTTCCAAACCTCACCAAAATTTGGATGACGCCCTCAAAGTTTCATTTCCCTCTAACCAGATTCCAAGGTGCTCATCTACACATTTGGAATGGAGCACCCAAACTCTAGTGGGCTGATTATTTTCCTCTTTCCTACATTGCCTGAGCAGTGGATGTGGTTCCCCTCTCCATTCCTGGAAGATGAAAAAGATCCTCTGATACCTTGCTTGGAGAAATCACCACTTATGGAAGGAGGATTTGTGTGAAAGGAACAACCTCTTTCTTGAAAAAAGAAGTTCTAGGCTCGTCATACTTTTTCCACTAGAGCTACTGGAAGGATGACTGATCTTCTGCCTCCAGTAGTAAAAGGAGAGGCCACCAGTAATGACATGAATTTGTACTCTGCAGTTGCTGAGATAATGGGGGATAAAGGAGAAGAAATTAAGAAATATATTCCACCATGCACCCACAACAGCCTTCCACCTGCCCCCCCACCCCACTCCACGCCTCCAACTAATTCTTCACCAAGGAACAGAGAGAGGAGTCAAACAAATGAAGATAAAACAGTCGGAATCAAAGAAGCAGTAAGGAGTATAAAAATAATTTGAGAACGGAAAGAACTTGATCCAAAACACATCCTTGTGTCTCAGTTAGTTACAAAAAGAACTACCTTAACAGAGGGATTCTAGAAGATCTCTACTGCCTCTAACACCAAACATTCACATACTCTTAAACCCCAGAATGAAAATGCATCATGGTCTTTCCTGGAACATTTTCTATGTTTCTCTGCCTTTTTTACTGAGCAGAGAGTGGTCCTTGACAACTGTCCTCTATAGGATCATAAATACACTTGCACAGTTCCAGTTTCCTCTTCTTGAGCAGGTAGGCTAAGAAAATGTACCTGAGTCAGCCATCTTGCATAGCATGGGTACAACCAGTGAATTAACTCTCTCAGGTCTAATACCAGGTTTTGCATCCTCAGCAGGAGACTTGCTTACTGTCCTGATCTTACCTAGAAGATAACTAAGAGATTTTGAACATCTGGATTTTCCTTTATTCACTGTTGCTAGTGGCACTGCTGGATCTAGCAGAAACACATCACATTACTCTTTTCTTTGTTTCAGAAGCTCTGATAAGTCAGAAGCCACTCAGAAGTGTGAAGTACCAAGGCTGGGAATACAGAAGAGAGGTAAACTAGATCTGTACCTTAGACCATAGAGTGAGCTAGACCATATGGATAAAAAAAATAATCTTCCACAGATAGAATATTTTTGTTGCCACCAAGAAAAAAAAAATCTTTTGCAAATATTTAAAGCATTTGACCGTCTAGATAGCATCTGAAAATGTACACATTGCTTCTTTTTGCCTCTTCATTTCAGAAGAGTGCTAGAAGCAACACAAAATATCCTGTTCTTTTCAATGAAGTGGAACATAATTGTGTGCATTTTAACTGAATTTATCAGGTCCTTGATTTTGTTTCACAGTCAATGACAACTTGAATTCTACTATAATAAATATTCATAACATGCATATTCCAGTCATATGTGGGAATTGGTAAAGTTAAAACTTGGTTCCTGTAATTAAAGCCATTAAATAAGTATTCCAAGATAGCTTTGTGCTTGTGCAGAAATTTGCAGAAGAATTATCTCTGTTTTTTAACACCAGTATTTGTCTGGAAGTGCATCAACACCCAGCAAGCATTTTTACCTGAGGGATAAAAACTGAGCTTTGAGTTTTAAAGTTTCACAATACAGTCACATAGTAAAATATGCTAAAATAGTCTAAAATACATTCATTTAAAGAACTCAGCTTAAAATAAATCTGAGAAACCTGCATATATGCTAATAGCTGCTCTCAAGGCAAAGGAGGAAATAGCTTGGGGAAACAAATTTGTTGTTATTCATTGCTTCCTTAGTTCTACTAATAATTTGCTCTGTTCAGGCTCAATTTTATTATCAGCGACAGAGGCCAGTAAACTGTGGCTGAGTTGAATCACAGTATGTGGGAGTGGCACATTCAGCTACTGAAAAATCATTACTGGGAACTATAAAATCCAAGACAATTACACATCCTATAGTAGCAATGCCCAGACTTGAGGATTGCTTTTGGTTACGCAAGGGTCTCCTCTTGATCTAAATACTTACATTTTAAATGCTGGGAAATATCTAAAAGTGAATATTATCTGCAGCAAGACATCATCTGGGTAGTAGAAGTGATAATATATTTGGGCAAACACAGGCAGGAAGGAAAAACCTGTGCTGCTGCTTGTCATATGTATCTTGTCTTCTAAGAGGAGAAGATTGGTGGTTGGAGAAGGAAATACAGTTATACCTCCTCCATCGCGAGGAACGAGACAGACGACGGCCCCCGCGAAACATTATTCTCGCAAAGAACGGCAAGTCGTTAATATGCATGCAGGCCACGCCCATTGCCCCACCCCCCGGAACTCCGCAGGGCTCCAGGGCGCACTTTTTTGCTTCTCCCTTCGGACTCTCTGAACACGGGGAAGAAAAGGGAACCGTTTCTGAGCCCTCTCTGCCTCGGGAGACCCCCTCCCAACCCCGAGATCCCGCGGGTCCGCCGTGATCAAATCCCGTGCTGCTGCTCCCGCCCTCTTCCCAGCTCCAGTGCATATGTCCGTCCCCCGCCGCCCGTCCCGCGCTGCCCGCCCCATGCTGCCTGTCCCGCGCCGCCTGTCCCGTCCCGTGCCACCTGTCCCGTCCCGCGCCGCCTGCACCACATCTGTCCCGTCCTGCACCTCCCGTGCTGCCCCACGCTGCCTGTCCCGCGCACCGCCCGTCC